>JAHLWZ010000856.1:0-71676 GCA_020536535.1 Pelomyxa schiedti
TATATTTCAATTGAATAGTTCGTGTATCAATTAGCACTTCCGTTATAGATGAGCCTGAACAAAACACGTCCTTTGGGGAAAGAGATTAGATCTTCTTTGGGTAATGTAAACACTACATACTATCAGAGTATCGATATTGGATTATCGAAAGGAGTTTGAAAGCTGGCCACAAAATCTGTATCGTGAGACCTCCCCAAACAGAAAAACATTTGCTGCATAGATAGTCTGTCCAAAAAGATTTGTTAACCTACTTTATCAGGATTAATCTCCATATGGAGCTTTACATATTGAGCAGTATCAACTCGAATTCCATCTGCTAAGGCAGAAATCCAATCAATGAGTGTCATAAACAAATGACACATAGATTCACGTCAAAGGGGGTCCAAATAATCTGCAATTCACTAACTTTGAAGGGTTATTATATGTAACCAAAAGTGCGTCCTTGATAGGCACATAGTCTTCTTGAATGAGTCACATAGGTAAGGTCACTCCTAGATGGACCATGGACCAGCACGCCACCCCACATCACCAACACATTATTCTGTTTCTGGTTGAAAGTGCCGAAGAGCCCTTGTTGTCTTGAATAACTACACTGTCTATCCCCTTCATTCGAATGAAAAGGGTTTTTGTGGAAAAGAAGGGTGCGCCGGGGGTGGGGGGTGGCAAAGAACTGGGACCTTGTTGCACTGTAGACCGGAAACAAGTCTCAGAAAAGCCCAGGTGGAGAGAACACATCTCTATCTTAGAAAGCCTGTAAGAATCAACGGACCGGAACGCTGTCATTTTGGCTATCGTCGCTCAGGATCGGCGGTCTGGTGTTTTTTTATTCCGACAGCAGCAACAGCACGGAAACGAGAGGCGAGATCCCAAAAGAGCAACGCAAAGCAAAGCATTCACCACTTGCATGTTCTGTTATTCGGGAATAAAATGAAGGAAAAGTTTTGTAAACAACCGTGTGACATCTGAAGAAGAACAAAAAGCTTTTGAATACCTTTCCCTTTCCCCACTACTTCAACCTCTTAGAGTCTTCCTTCTCTTCTTCGATTTTCGAATTTACTTACTGGCAAGAGGAGTTCAGTTCAAGGTAATCCCGATATCCTTCTAATTTATCTTGTCTAATTTTTGCACACAGGGTGAGTAGCGCTGCTCCAAAGATATCACCAAAGCAACCCTATCACATGTATGCTCTGGTAAGATTTAGTAGTCATGACGCTGCTGTATGGTGGGTACACAAAGATGTGACGATAATGGTGGAGGGGTGGATATCTTGGGTGCAACCACAAAGTCAACTCCAAACGTACTGAAGAAACTTGAGAGGTTGCGAGTGGAAAGGAGGAGGAGTAGTTGGGAGAACAGACTAAGGGAGGACAGTGGAAGGGAGAGGAGGTGGGACAGGTGGGAAGACAGGGAGAATGACACAAGGGAGATAGATTTGACGGATCTGGATGTTGTCATGGGTGGCGGAAAACAACCCACTGCAACTATTGGCATTCCTGTGGCCACATATACCGCCTCTTCGACGGGTTCCTCCGCTTCCGCTGCTTCTGATTCGATCTTCTCGGACACAGTAGCGGGTTATTATTACTTTCCGGCATCTGAATCATCAAAGCACATGGATGGCGATAAAACGAAGTCTGACGCTGCCGCTGAAGCCCCGCCAACGCCATTCCCATCCGCCTCCGAATATACAACAGCACCAACAAGTTCATCACATTGTGGATCAGTAGTATAAGATGCTGCTCCCGCCGCAGACAATGTTGTCTCACTCGATTTGGACCAGATGGCATACAAATCTGCCTCTTCTGTTGATTCAACCCCTTCTGAGGGACCAGAGTCTGACGCCGCCGCCTCTGGCGGCAGTGGTGGTGGCTCCTCATGTGCTGCACGAGTATCCACAGCAACAGATGAACCAACACCTGAACTGGTCCGCGAACCCGTTGGCAACACCGCGAAGGTTCTGTTCGAGGGACTTGGAGACATCATGGACCAGAAGAAGCGATCTCATAATCAGGTGTGGCATGGGAATCGAAGACGGGTTTCGTGCCCATAGCAGCAACAACCACGACGATGCCGGCGATGACACAACACCACACGGCTTTGGGGACTGAAGGGCTGCCATTTTGACACAAAACAAGCCAAACAAAAAGAGTCTTTGTTTTTCCAAAGATGTTGTTTGATTTTTACTCCCATGTTTTTCATTCCTCTATGAAAGCAAGTGGCAAATTTTATAGCTCCTGAGGTAATAATGGTCCCGGCAGGTGTGAGATGATACATTCGATTCCAACAAATGCTTCTTCTCCTTACTTTGCCCTTCGGTGTTGAGTGGTGATACAGACTTAATGGGGCGCTTGTTTAAAATGCTCGTTGTGCAACCAATCTCCTATGCAAAGGGAAAAAAAAAAAAGGAAGATGGACAAGACAGCGGTTGTGAGCGGAGGCCGGAAAAAAGTGCACCAAGAGCTTCCCGACGGGTTGATGTGCATTCTTGCTCGTTCTTAGACATCGCACTCGACTGACGACCCACGGTTCACTCCCCACAATGCAGCAGCGAGATGGTGTGCGAGTACGACCTCGTCACAGACCAGCTTCTGGCACGCAGGGTACGCAAGGCCGATATACTGGGCTCGTGGGGCGAATGGGTGTACGAGGTAGTATTGCCCACTTCCCCCCCCAGTGAAAGTGAAATTAAAATTTAAACATTATTTACATTGTTTTAAATGGTTTTATTTCATATATATATATTCCTTTTCGTCCCTGTTCTGTTTACTCTTGTTGGCATTACTTTGCGTTGCTCATTTATGGAGGTAGGGGAGCCCCCTGCTCGGCGCAGCGAATCCTCCTGTTCTACACTGGACATGGTGGCCTCCTCGTCATCCCCAACATTGGTACGTGTTGACTCACCCACTGAATTCTGCTGGCGCATCCGCAACCTGCCATATCCAGCCACTGTCTATGACGTCTCTGTCTCTGCTGCCCACCAGCCCCACGAAATCATTGTGCGCACATCCAATCACAAGTTCTACAAGCGAATTGCAGTACCAGACCTGCGCCGCTGCGATGTGGATGAAATTGATTCCAGGAGTTTATCCTGGAGCCACGCAAACAACACGCTGGTCATCACTTACACAAAGCCCATTCAAGTCACTCTTACTGAAAGGAGGGATGCCGTGGAGAGACGCACCATGAAAGTGGAGAATGAGGGTGATGTGGACTGCAAAAATCAGTAGCTGTACTCACTGAGGAATCCAGACCGTGTATTGCATACCTGAATAAAAGCTCAGCTTATCCCGCACTATGTTCTATCGTAAAACAAAAACTCAAATAAAATGTGTGGTTGTTTTTTTTTTGCAAAAGAAGTCTGTTCTTTTGAGTCTTTGTGAAAGCCGGTTTATTTACACTCAATACTGCAGTGGTACTGTTTGTGCACCAATGGGGTTCAAGCCGTTTATTGTTACAGATATGGATGGTGCTGAAGATTTGGTGCTACTGCTACTGGTACTGGTACTAGTACTTGTTGGTGGGAGCTCTTCCGGGAGGTGGCATATGAGTAGCGAATCACACACATAGTCATATTGGCACACCGTCCCATCAAATGTTACAATGCAGTCACGTGTGAACTGCCACCCAACAACGGAGAAATGATCTTGCAAATCTGGCAATGTTTTGGCCTTGAAAATCAGGTGACCTGGAAAAGGTGTTTAAGAAAGAATCGGCACCACAGCCTTACCTCCAGAGCGATCCGCCACTTTGGCTCGATTTTCTTTGACTTTATTAAGAAGATCAACCACTTCAGCTTCATCTTTTGCTGTAATACTAGTCAGCATAAAAGAAATCCGAGCCTCACACACAATCGTCAAACTGAACCAAAAGTTGCTGGAGACTTGGGGGGATTGCCTCCTTGATGCGGGGAATAACTGCTGCCGATAATGTTCCTTGCGAAATGTGAAACTACAATAAAAAAAAAAAACCCACATACCTTTGATGGAAAGCCAGAGGAGTTGATTGCCAAGTTTTACACGGCTCGTAAATTTGGATAGATCATTGTCTTTGTTATCTATTTCATTGGATGAGGGGTAACCCCCTTGGAAAAATAAATCAACATGAAACGTCCAAGTACTGAAGAGATGGGGCTTGTAAAATGTTAAGAATGCCAGTGCGATCGAGTTTCGTTGCTGAAATGTGTCATATTGAAGAACAGAGTGCAGAATCTTACAGTGAAGATTTAGCCGCCTTAAGGTCTCATTCGATTGCACTAATCTGGAAAAAGGTTCCGCTCCCGATGGTCCAATGTTGTTTCCTCAGCAAGTGTCAGAGCTCAGAAATAAATTAGAAAAAGGTACTTTGGTAACACAAGTTAACTACTGACGTATTGCCACTGAGAGCTTTACATAAAACATGAGCACACTCTACCTCGCTAGTAGAGACTGTTGCTGTTGGCTGGGTTGTGCCACCACTAGTATCCAAATTTCCTCCACCAAACACTCCCCCAATTATTACCTCACTGAGATGAGTGTTGGTCTGAAATACTTTCTTTAGACCATTGACGCCTTTGATACCAACGTTATTTCCTAGGCGTCAGTTAAACAAAATGCCAAAAGCACAATGCAGCTACCAGACAAGACAAGGCGGACAAGGGAGCGGCTTGAATTCCGCTTATCGCCCCGTAAACGTTTGCATATTGCACGAATACCAGCTTCTTCAATTCCACAATCTGTTAGTTGGTTAGTTTGCCAGTGTATTGGAATAAGAGTCGCTCACGCTCTAATTCTAAAGAAGTCAAGGAACTTCCTGCACCTAATAGGGAGACAATGTGTTCTGCCCCTGCATTTTCAATAGGGTTCCCTATTACGGAACACTTATTTTCTCATTCATAATAGTAAGAAGTTACAAGATAAATCCAACGAAAGTATAGGGGCAGCATCATGCTCCCTTGCCTTCAGAGCATCCACAATATGCCGGGCGCCTTCAGCGGTAAGTTTATTGCCTTTTGGAAAGTAAATTAACGAAAGAAAGCAGGGTCAGCACACTTCTCACAATTAAGCTGGTGAGTGATGTGTTCCCAGAAAGAGATTCCAGCCCCATCAATAGGGTTGATGAGACATCTTCTGTAGGTGTTACTATAGCTGTACTGGTGTTAGGAAGGAATAAAAGGTACTGTTTAAAAAAAACAATAGATACCAGAGATATCAAGAGTTCGCAAAGAGCAAGTCATAAAGAGTTTTGATAATATTTTTTCAGAGCATACACTAGTGTTCCCTCTGAGATCGAGATGACGAAGCGAGGTATTTTGGGCCAAAACACTGCAAAGATGTTTCACACTTGGTTCACTAAGCCTGTTACCTATTGTGTGTTATGTTTACAAGAGAACAGTACGTGAAATTACTTCTCAAGGAAAGGAATTCGATTGTGCTATTGCACGCTAACGCGTTCATCAGTAATACTCCACCAGCATCTCCATAGTCACGGTTCTCTTAGGGAAAAGAAAGAAGGGAAAAAAAAAAAAAAAAGTTCAAGGGAAAGACCGTCAGTTGTATATTAATGACGCCAAAAAAAAAAAAAAAAAACAAGTTAGCCCCCAAAAAACAGCAAACACACGCGGCACACTCAATAACTCACCCTTCAAGTCCAAATTTACAGCCTTGCATCTGACCACATTTGCCATCGCGGCAGCCACCTTTGCCGCCCTCAGAAAGTCCAGCCCAACGAGAGTCACGCTGCGGTCGGTGAACAGCGCGCCCTCGAAGTTGGGGGCGCCGCTGGGGTCGGACGCCGCGCCGCCGGGCGTGAAGGCCAGGGCGCCCCCGAGCCCCAGGATGCACAGGCCCGCGGCCCCCGCCACGAACGTGGAGGGGGGCTGCACCCCCATGGAGTACAGCGAGCTCGTTTGTGCTGAGAACAGGAACTTGGACATGACCACAACACTTCCGCACAAGGCGTGTGTCTGTTTGTGCTGTGTTTGGTGTTTCGGAAGTTGATGTGCCTGGATGATGGCGCGGGCTGCGGCGGATGTATCCTGAGGGAGGGAGTTTAGAATGAGAAAAGTGTCGCAGTGTGGCGGGGGGAAGTCTGGTTCCTGTGGGAACAACAAGGAAAGAGTCTCCAGCGGAATTTCGCCTAAGATGGACGGAGTTCCCTTCGCTGAATGGGCGATGGAGTTCAAACGAGATCTCTTACTCAGTTTCGGCTGAAAAAGTATGGCGGATCTGGGACCCACGAACGAGAACAACGACCGTGGGGGCATACAACCAAGCACCGAAACTAACAACAACTCGTGCAGCTGTGATGACCCCAGATCTCCAAGCAAGTCTCCGCGTGAAACAAAGCCTCAGTCTCAGTCTCATTCACTCTTGCCGTTTGGCAGGAAGAAGACCACACCTTCGAAAGAAGACGCCATCAATACCGACACGAATCCATGCCGACCAAAAAAAACCTTCACTGCGCACCGCTTTTCGACAGTTCCGAAATCTGCCAGATCTCCGTCGCCGCAGCTACAGCAGTGCAACGTGTCTCCGTTGTTACTGAGATCCAACACAGATACCGCGATTCAGATCTCACAGCCGATCTCGGAACCCATGAGTTTGTCAAGCTCACTGCCTGTGCCAACAGAATTGGGCCCGGCCTCGAACATTCCGGCAAGGCCTGCAAAAGTGTGCATTATCGAGGGCTATTTGAGCAAACAAGGAGCTCGGCGGAAAACTTGGAAGCGGAGGTGGTTTCAGGCATTTTCCGATAACCTGCTATGCAGGTTGTCCTATGCTCGTTCCGAGGTTAACTGCATCGCTTGTGTAGCAACTGTGAACTTTCCCTCATCTTTGATGTAGGGGGAAGAACCCATCCGCGTTATAACGCTCTCTCCTGGTTGCCGTGTTTATATGGGATTTTGTGGCAAAAATGCGGAACAACTATCTCTGAAGCACCCTGTACTCTTTAGTATAGAGACGACTTCTCGTGTTTTCTGCCTGGAAGGTAAAGTGTTCATAGTATTCCTTGATTTACCAACAAAAACCCCAGCTGCAGTCTCCGAGGAAGCTAGAAGATGGGTGGATTCAATAAATTCACAATTGGTTTTGATTTACAAAGATTTCAAACCCTTTGAACCAAAACAGAAAAATTCAAGTTCACTCTCTTTGTAGTTGTCATGTTCCTAATATATCCTGTGACAGCACACCAACCTATGCAACGGACACGAGCAGCAACTATCGCAGTATCATCACCAGAGGTACTGACCCTGAGATCTGATCCTCAAACATCAGATACTTTCGTTAGTTTCACCTCACCTGTAGTTTCTCCGACATCACCAGCGCAACTTGTAAATACAAATCAACAATCGCCACCTACAGAGCCTTCCTCACTTATTCCATCCTTGTCAGTCACACCCCCAGAAGCAACATCACCCCAGTCCTGCCCATCTACCCCTCTCCTTTTGGCCCCAAATTCCTTTAGCCCATGTCTGCCTGCACTTTCCCCAGTAATAGAGGATACTCCTCGCACCCTTCCTCCCGTTGCACCACAACCACCATTTCCGTGCAGCATCACATCAACTGGGGTACAGCCACTTTTTTCCTATTGAAATTTACTTAGCCTAGGTTTTAGAAAATACATTGAGTAATGAGGAGGAAACACGCATAACAAATAGAATTGCTGCGAAATTTCCAGATTTTTCACCCAAAGAAACAGAACTCTACAATGCCTTGAACAAAGTCGGTGCAGCCACAACAATGTATTACACCTACGAACCTCTAACATGATTAAAGCTTGGAGATCCATTTATGCTTCGCGTTGTACCTGGTTCTTTGAGCCATTCTATTGTTTGTGCACTCGGCCAGTAAGACGCTACTTCAATAAAATGAGGTTAATACTTTTATAGATGTAACCTTCAGTGGGGCTTGGCCCTTGGTGAACATTGTGTCCTCTTAGCACCACACATGACAGTACCTCAATCAACACTGTTAACAACACCAACAAATTTATCTGAAATACGAGTTTATTTCTCAGAGAGATCAGGACAAGGACCAGAATCACTTTCACATTTTTCCTATGTTCACACGGCATTCAGCGAGTCAATTTCACGGTTAATGTTTGGTATGACTATACCTGATACCTCTATTGAAGTATTTATTTCTATTTTTTTAGCACAACATTATTTCTGGCTGGCAAAAATGCCCATGGACAGTGTATTGGAAGCTTTACACAGATTTCTACAACCTTGGGCATCCCTTTTGGTTCACTTCACCAATAAAAAAAAAACCCCTCATCAGTAATAGACAAATGTTGCCCTATACCTTGAGCACACTCAAAATACAGATTCAGAAACCTGCAACCAAACTCGTCGTTGCAGTCACCACCTGACTCAGTTAGCATTTCAAAAAACGCAGATAGATGTATGGTTACATGAGCTGTGTGAAATGCAATGCAACTGGTTTGGCTTTCTTTATATCCGAGTATTTTTCCTTCATTTTCTTTCTTCTCTCAGTCTTTTGTTAAGGAACCAACTCCAGATGAAAACTTCGCTCGAACAGAAGGAAAAGAGGTTCAGGGCAACCAAAACACTCTTGCAGGAAATCTGCCCTCAGCCTGCATTTTTACTGCACTCACACCTTCATCTATTATATTTTATAATACACAACAAATCGGGAACAGTTTATACGAAAACCTACCCCCTATGTATGTACTCGGTGCTCTTACAATTCTTGACATTAAACCAATAGACTGTCGACTATACCACTAACCTGGATAAGGAAATTAGACATTGTAACCCAACACAACTCATTCATGAAACTCACGTGTGTATACATCCCTCTTTGCACCACTGCGCTCACTGTCATGTTACAGCAACTTTATAACAGCTCCATCTCCGGAAGCTCCCTTAATTACTCATATTCTTTATGCCTCAGGCTCGCAAGAAACGGTATTCTTCCACTTGTACCAATTGCCGCTCATCAACCACAAGGAACTTTGGCTAAGTGCTATTACCAATGCTTTTCAAGCACTAATGGTTTCACAAAACCTGTAACACTACCACTACTGACAACAAACACTACTACAACAATTTTGGCCATGTTATGGTGTTATTTTTTTTCTCTCTCTCTACGAAGCATTGAGGGTGGTTAGTAGTTGTGTGACTTGTGATTGTACTGGTGAGTCTGGCGGGCAATCAAAAAGGTGAGCCTGAAGTTCTGCATTTTCTGCAAGACTGCCAGCAATAGGCGGGTGGCTCTTGGTTATTTGGCACAGAGACATTACTAGCCTTTCACCTACAGAGTTTTGGGAGAAATTTGTTGCGTCACCAAGGAAATGGCATTGGGAAACATACTGGAAGCATCCAAAGCGGCAGTGGCCAGGCTTTCCGCGACTGCAGTTGCACAACGCCTCGCAGCTGCAGTTGCTTTAGCGTCCTTACCGTCAAGACTAATACTATAATTATATACAAGACTGGAGGCGGCCTAAACGCATTGGTACGAGGGAAAGTGATATGCCAAAAAATAAACCTGTTTGACACCAGTGTCAGTTGACCCAAGCAAAGGCAGTATAAGGTTGAGAACTCGGTCAAGCCGTTCAGGAACTAGCATGTAAAACTCTCCTTCCCGAGTAGCAAAGATGTTAGAAGTCAGTTCTAAGCCCATAATTTTAATTTTCCTATCCATGTGGGAGACTGTCTTCTCGATCAATGCCTTCAGAGGGTCACCTATTCCAATCAGGATCAAACTATTACAATCGCTCAGGGAAAAGCAAACCCTCATGTGAGGTGTAGTAATGTGCAACTGGGGGTACAACAATCAGCATGCGAAAAATAAATAGCACGTAAAATAAATCTTCAGCCGGCCATGAAATCATTTTGTCTGAGGTAGTGTCAGTCAGAGTGCATTATGAGGAATTCTTGTGTTTTGGTGCATTGATGTGTGGCGTAGAGTACAGGGAAAAAACCAAAGAGAGCATAAACTGACTGGTGAGGGGGTTGCGTCATTCGAATTGGGGATGAGGTTGGGGGAAAAAAATTGTTGAGGTGGACAAATGCATCCTTATCTTCAGCAGAAAGTTGCGAATTCTTAAGTGCTCTGACAATTGTTGTCAAGTGAGAATGAAAAAGAGGACTGAGGCTAGTGTAACCTACTTAATCATTATGGTGGCCGGTTCAACTGCACCTTTAACAGAAAGAAGTGGATTTTTGTCAGAATGCTGCTGAGCACTTGCTGTGGACATTGATGCAGCTGCCGCTGGAGCTGGAGGGACGAAAAGTGGGGACGGGGGCATGCTTTGAGGAAACTGTCAGAAGAAAAGAAGATTGGAAGAGACTACAAGCCAGTATTGCTCGCAGCAAGTTGTTTTTTCATGTCGGCCTCCATCTTTAATATGAATGGCTTGAAGGCTCTACCAGCATCAGTATTCATTATCTCATCAGCTTGTGTCATAATCTCTGTTTGCAAATCACTTAGGCCAAAAATGGGTCTTGCTTGCAAAACCAGGAGGATTGGAGTTGCCAGTTAAAAACAAGTTGAGCTCGTTTGTGAAGTTGTTACAATTGTTGCTCAACAAACTGTAGGTTTGTGGCGTGTATTGTGGCCGTAAACCATTGACATAATCATCGACAAGTTCCTTTGGAACAAAAGTGGAACCAAGCCTATACGAAATTAAAGCTCACATGATGAATAATCAACCCACTTGTAGCTTTTCGTCGGAGCGCCAAAAGGAGTGCGGCCCTTAAAAGAATTGAGGTAAGGAAAGCGGAAAAAGAACATACTGGCCGCATCACGCCAATTTCTCCTCCCCAAAAATACTCGTATCCATGAACAACCAAGCCTGTGTGCCTGGATGTTGCATTACATTTTGTGCAATTTTTTTTTTGGGAACCCACCATATGCCTTCTATATGCTTGCCAACGATGGAGTCAGACAACCGAGCAGCCCATCCGCCAGAAATGTCGTAGCAGTTTAACGACACCGGTGCGCTTTCCTCATCATCACCCATTTTTTTTTGTTTTTGTAGGTGTAGACTCAAATTGGTGAGGGACCGAAAGGACAACTCACAATTACCTGTAAGCAAACAGGTGAGTTCTGCCAAGACAAGATTGCAAAGGGGATCCCCCAAGTTGGTTCGGGAGTTTCCGCCTTTGAATAGTCTCGTTCTTCGGAAAAAAAGACGAAACCTTTAAAAGAGAGAGAACGAAACGACAACCAACAACAAAGAAAAAAAAAAAAGCAACATGTTTCGTAAGATCTTTACGGTTACCAACCGAACGGGGCACGAGACCGAACTCTCCCTGGCCCCCAGTAAGCTCAACGAGCCATCTGCCTCCCTCCTCGTCTCACGTTGCACCGACTGCACCGTGCACCTCCCCTCACAGCCTCCTCAGTCTCCCACACCCACGCCGGCCACCACTACCACAACGCCGCCGTCGTCGTCATCACCGCCACCATCAACACCAACAGCAACAGCAACCACTGCCACAACCATCCCACAAGTCCAATCCACCGATGGTGGTGCAGTCTCGCCTCCGACGCCTACACCTCCGCCTACGCAGCCACCAACAAAGGCGGTTGATGCTAGATTCCCTACGAGTGTTACTCCTGGTCCAAAGGCGGCAAAATTGATGTGCGCCAGCCCCATTTTGTGCTACCCCCTTGTGGGATTTTTTTTTTTTTTTTTAATTTGCTATTCTTCCAGTGTAGAAAATTGTAAGAATACGACAGTTATAATTGATGTTCAGCTACTCTCGGGAACTGCAGGTTTTAATCCCTTTCTTGTACTTGCACAACTTGTTTTCCTACCCACTTTCTTCCCCTCCAGACCTTATTTCTCTAAGTGGCTGTACTGTGGAGTTCCGCAGAGTAGTACCAACACTTCAGATTGATGGTTGCACCAACCTTTCTGTCAAACTAGCGGGACCGTGGTTTACAGCTCCGGGAGTTGCTTTGATTTCGTATTTCTCTAACATTGTTTTTATTAAGTCTAATATTTTTCAAAAGAGCCAAGAATACTAATCTCCGGTTACTCCTGGGCGAGATAGAATATGCTGTACCTGACCATGATGTCCAGCAGATAACGTAAGTTGGTGTCAAGTAAGATTTTCTCATTGTGTCACAGTAAACTTGATTGCGGTCGTCTTGTCACTTGTCCAGCAGTTTGGGATGGAGCTGGGTACCCAACCACGCAAAAAGAAAAGGAATTCCAGGTACTGATTCTATTTCTTCCGTGTAAGTAAAACATTTCCAGGATGCAAAAATGGAGAGACTTGAACAACTCATGGAAGAGCGACTACGAGGACTGACTACAATTAGTGCAAAGCCCAAACCAGCTACCACAACTCCTCCTGCCACAACAGAAACAAAGCCAATAGAAGAAACTCCAAAACCAACAGATGAATCACCAAAGCCCACCCCGGCAACTCAGCCTGCTGAATCAATCCCCCCACCTTCTGTATGCGTAGCCTTAACGCCATAGTCGTGACAAATTTGCAGGGATTATTCAGTGCTATATCTAAATTCGACGCAGCGAAGCTCAAACCTACCACTACTCACGTTACCCATGAAAATGTTGTATTTAATGAGACAAGAACACCTACTGGTTATGGACACGCAGATGGTGATGACATTACTGTACCTTTCAATTTTTAAATATCGCAACTACCTTCTGACTTCAGATGCAGGAATACTTCGATGAGCCAGCTGTGCTTGACAAAAAAATACAACAACTTGCTGAACTTGTGAAAAACTCTCACTACATGGTAATCTACACCGGTGCCGGTATAAGTACTTCAGCCAAGATACCGGTATGGACTAGTTCACTTTCATACGGACCACTGATAAATGATAGGATTATCGAGGCCCTGAGGGTGTATGGACCAAGCGAGACAAAGGGGAGACTGTAACAATGAAAATCACTTTGGAAGAGGCAATGCCCACCCGTGGACACATGGCCATTGCAAAACTTGTTGAACTGGGAACCTGCAAATTTGTTGTCAGTACAAATGTTGATGGTCTCCACCGAAGATCGGGTGTACCAAAGGCTAACATTGCTGAAGTGAGGAGATATTCCCGAGGATTATTCTAATAACCGAATAGGTTCATGGAAACTGTTATCTTGAGCGCTGCAACCAGTGTGAGGCAGAGTACATGAGGACCTTTGATGTAATGAGGGATGCCCCGCCTGATGGCACCCGTCATCAAACTTCTAGACTGTGCACCAAGTGCTCTATTCCTCTCCAAGACAGCATAGTTCATTTTGGGGAAGCACTTCCTGAGGTAACAGTTTCACTTGTCCCTGCGTACTGAGATTGATTTGATTTGTACATGTAGACGGAACTGGCTAATGCACAGACTCACAGTAAGGCTGCCGATTTGGCCCTAGTTTTAGGAACAAGTAAGGATTCTCAACAACAGCTTTCTTCTAATGGTCTTGATGCAGGCATGATGGTTCAACCTGCTTGCTTGTTCCCACTAATGGCACGGCGGATGGTGATTTGCAATTTACAAAAGACTAGATATGATTCCAGAGCCCAGGTCGTTCTACATGCAAGGACTGACATAATTCTGGAAAAACTACTGGTTGCACTGGGCATAGAATTTTAAGATGTAAACGCTTCAGTAAACAAAAGTATTAGTTTTCCCGTTGGTTGTTTTATCCTGTAAGTTGATTCATTTGGCAATAATCTACAAAGTCTGTGTACAAGCAAGGCCCTGTGAAAGGATTCCAATGAATTTCGGAAAGATTGAGTGGTGCATACAAGGGTCATCTGGGTTCCAAGTTGAAAAGTTTGGAGGAATAGCTTGTGAAAAGTCAAAGAAGCAACTCCACTGGTCTGAACAAGAGGTTAGAAGATGAGATAATTGTGACAGCTACCACCTTTATTTAACATTTTGGTGCTCCCTTCCTTGAGGAAAGTAGAGAAGTTCGTAACATGATGGAACCCTGGCCTACCCAGCAAAGCAATAGATATCATCTGACCAGCATATATACTTTCCAGTAACTGTGATGTTGGTTTATAGTTGTCGATGTGTGAAAAAAGAGATATGACCTTGTGCTCAGGAGTTTCTTTGGAAAAATCAAAGGCATACTGGTACATTTTCTTGAGTTCGGGCACATTGGAATTGAGTGATGAGTTTATGCTTTTTAGTTTTGGAAGCAGCTCTGAAAGCGTTTTGCATCTGGAATGCACTCAGCAACCTAAAACATATAATTTGAAGTACTTGAGGGCCTTCATTCCGCCCATAAACTCTTCCTTTGAAAGGTACCCGTTTCGGGCTGCCCCAAATTTCCATGCCAAAACTAGAGTGAGAACCTTGAATAAATCAGGCAAAGAGTGGAGGAGAGGGGACAAACGTCATCAGGGGCCACTCCAAGTTGTTCACATAGAGTCTCAACACCATCCGGATTGATACTATCTTCCCCTTTGCTAAAAGTATTAAATAAATCAAGCAGTTCATCTGGAGGGCTCGGTTCTACTGCAGTTGCAACTGGTTTGGTGGTTGCGGCTGTGGGTGTTGGTGTCACTGATGTCGTTGATGTCACAGGGCTGGGGGTTGGTGTAGAAGGTGTAGGGGAGGCACTTGTAGTTACAGTTATAGGTGCAGGTTTAGGAGTTGTGGATGTTGTTGTGGTGGAAGTGGAAGTTTTTGTGGTGGGAGTACTAGTAGGTTCCCCTTTGGCTTTACCTGGCGGGGCTGAATGGCTTCCATGAACTTTCTCTGACTGACTTCATCAGATAGGAATAAATGGAATACAAGAAAAGACATCATACACATGGTGTGTACATGGCAGGTGACATGCACCTTTTATGTGTGGAGTACTTGCACTCTATTGGTTTTTATTGACCAGTCAGACAAGGTATCATAATTGAAAGAAACAACAACTGGTTTATTCAATAGGTTTCATTTTCGAAAATTTTCCACGTACTTGAGCAACGGTATCCTTGTTTCGAAAACACGCCCCATATGAAATCATGGCAGTATGTGCACCATGTCAATTTGTGAAAATAATACAATTTGAAATCGTGTCCGTCCCCAGGCCCAGACATTTACGAACAAACCACCGTTATACTTGACGAATAAACGCAGATCTAGGAAGAAGAAGATCCAGACATACTTGACACCATCACAGCAAGGGGAGCACACCTTCGTGGAGTCAGTTAGGGGAAGATCGGAGAGAGGACTCTCAGTTTTGTCAACTTGGGGGACGACTGGGCCATCAGAGTTGGTCTTTTTCCAGGAAAAACAGGGGAGGAAAATAAAAGATAAAATAAAGAAAACCAAAATAAAGGTTGGGGTTGTAGTGCACGGCGAGGGGAGATCTACACGTTACGTAACGAACAGCGGTACAACAGAGTGTGAAAATGGCGGGAATCAAAAAGAGCGTGAAAGTGGTGCTCGTTGGCGACGGCGCTGTTGGGAAGACTGTGCGATCTCCTTTTCTTTCTTTTTGGGTGTTTTCTAACGCTTCCTTAGAGTTTGTTAATTTCGTACACAACGTACGTTTTTTTTTTTTTTTTTTTTTTGTCTTTTTTTTTCTCCCGTTCCGACCACTGACCTTGTGTCCAAAATCAGTCACGCGTTTCCAAAAACCTACGTTCCAACGGTTTGCCTTTTCTTTTCCGTTATTTTTGACTCACTTATGTTAGGTTTTTGACAATTTCAATGCTATTGAAATGTACCTAAATAAACCTGTAAACCTTGTACTTTGGGTATGACTCACTTTTCCTTTTTCCTACTGATGCTAACCACGCCCCAAGGATACAGCCGGTCAGGAAGAGTAAGTACAGTTCCTATTTAACGATTTTGCCCTTACAACATTTCATGCATTTTGAAGCTATGACAAACTGCGACCATTGAGGTAAGGCTCCTATTCACTTCTATCAAAGCATGACAGTTTCTTTCCTTAGCTATCCTGATACGGATGTTTTCGTTATTTGTTTTGAAATCACAAGTCGAGATTCATACGAAAACGTAAGATCTAAGGTGTGACTCTTTTATTCCACGAAGCAAACTCAAATTTGATCAGTGGATACCCGAAATTAGGCTTTCCAATCCTGATACACCCATTGTATCGCGTACTTATTCCCAAACATTCTAATTTCATTCCAAGATTCTTGTTGGTACGAAGCTTGATTTAAGAAACGATATGAAGAAATTGCGGGAACTGGAAGCAAACCACCAGCAACCTATCTCACTAGAGGAGGTAATTAATTCAAGTCCCCACAGATTGTGCTTACGGTGAAGTACAGGGTGAGGCACTTAAAGATCAAATTAATGCGGCATCTTATCTGGAATGCTCTGCACTCACCCAGAGTGGCGTGAATGAGATTTTCCACGAATCAATCAAAGTGGTGTTAGAAAAGGAGAAGGGCAGCAGCTCGAAGGATAAAAAGAAACCCAAACCAGCCACATCAACGCATTCCTCCTCCTCAGCTGCCTCTACGCCGGCGACACCCATGTCTGCTTCCGCTTCCTCAACCACAACCACCTCCACTTCGTCATCCACCTCTACCTCGACCTCTATGTCAGCATCCACCCCACCCAGTTCAACTAAGGCCACAAAGCCGTCATTCTTTTCTTGGAAGCGCAACAAAGACAAAGACAAAGACAAAGGAAAGCACTAAACAATGCCACCAAAACGTGAACAGCAACAGCACCCCTTTGAACAGCAACAGACACCACGAAATTCCAACCAACCCAAACAAACAACCTGTTTATTTGAAACAACCCACATCATCCTCTTTGTAAGTCGTTTCTCTCTTGTTATTACTGCACACTACACATTCCACTAAGGGTGGCCTTTGTTCTCAGTGGTTGGAGTCCCTGTTGCCTTTGGCTTTTCCTTTGGCTTTGTTGTATAACGCTATTATACATGGGCCTTTGGTCACAGACATGATTGTGCCAAGAGCAACGACTCGGGACATGTTGTGAACAATGATGGTGCCAAGGCGGGGGTGTTCTGTGAAAGGCTCCACAGATACCGGCCTCATGGGTATCATTAGAACTATGGCTGAGTCTCCTGGCCGAATGTATGTCGGATTGTGCTGAAGGACTTTACCACTGTGGTAGTCGATTTTGGCCTGAAGCTCGGCAAACCGGCACGCGAAGCGAGCTGCATGACAGTGAATCAGCGGAGAAAATCCAGGACGAATCGAAGTGCCATGGGGAAGAACAGTCACCTGGAATCAGTTTAGTGATTCCGTAAGTAACATTGGATTTGGGAGCTTACGCGTGCCAGGAAGCTTGAAACTGATGAAGGTGGGTTATTGTCTGCATCCCCTGTTACGGCGCCTCTCCTAATGTCTGCTACTTCCACATTTTTCAGGTTAAATCCAATATCGTCCCGAGGCATTGCCTCGGCTAGGGGCTCGTGGTTCATCTCTATGGATTTCACTTGGGCAGTGATGTTGTCAGGTGCAAGTGTGATTGTCATGCCAGGCCTCAACACACCACTTTCCACTATACCAACAGCCACGGTTCCAACTCCGCTAATCATATAAGCTCCTTCAATAGAGATGCGGAGAGGTTTTTCAATAGGCATTGTTGGCGGTTCTACGAGATCAAGAGCCTCCATTAGTGTAGGGCCATTGTACCATTGTGCCATGGTGGAGCGAGTAACGAGGTTATCTCCATGCCACCCAGAAATGGGTATGAAACTGATATTATGAGGATTGTATCCAATCTATGGCAGTGTGAATTCAAGGCTTATTCTTCGCCAACAAGGCTTCCTTAAGACCTTTTCCAGGAAAGTGGACATTATTGTCTTCACATCCACATAGCGAGATTCGCTCCACTTCACTGACTTATCATCCATCTTGTTGACCAAGACAATCATGTGCCTGACGCCAAGTGTGTAAGCCAGCCATACATGCTCTCTCGTTAGTCCCGTCATGCTAATTCCAGCCTCAAACTCCCCAAGTGGTGCTGCAACTACTAGAAGAGCCACATCAGCCTTCCCATTTTTGGTACCATATTTCAATACATGTTGGCAGCTCCAATGGGGAAAAAGAAGAAGAGAGAAGGAGAGGAAAAGAAAAAGAAAAAAAAAAAGGAATGTAATCAACACAAGTCAGTGATGGCACACCAGACACGTTGCAGATATCATGTTTCCCATAAAGTCCCTGTGGCCCGGGGTGTCGATCACTGTGCACAGGCGGGCCCTCGTCTCCACGTCCCTGGCGGCCGCCTCTGTCGTGATCTCCCGCTCCCTCGCGGCCCTGCGGCGGTCCATCAGCAGGGCGTACTTCCTGCCGCCGGACATGCCCCGCGACTCCCTCCACCTCTCGCTGGCCTCCACCTCCCTCGGCCCCACGGCCCCCATCGCCACGGCGAGGTGCCCCGCCGTCGTGGACTTGCCGCTGTCCACGTGCCCAATCACCGCGGCCCTCACTCGTGGTTTGCCGTTGTTGGTGCTTGCTGACGATACTCTCATTACGGTTCGTTTGGAAAGTGAGTGCGTTTGATTGGTTTCGTAGAATTGTGGGACCTCATGAAGAAGGGGGAAAAGCAAGATGGTATGGTTGCAATGAGGGTTTTCTTTTTCTTTTTTGTTGTCCCAATTCATTTGGGATTTTTATAAAAAAAGATGATGTGGGGATTTACTCATACATGAGAAGGCCGACAGTCCCTTGGTGGGAGTGCAGACTGTCATGAATGAGTCTGTTGATTTGGATGTGTGCCCATTTTCTTTTACAATGCCAGAGTAATTTTAGAAGTCAGGTATTGCAGTAAACTTGGAGGCCACATCAAACATCTTAGGGCATGAGTACTTCTTCTTGACAGCAACAAGTTTGGTGGTCTCCTGTTCGCGAACTATTTTATTAAGATAGCGCGCGCACTCGATGACAGCTGAAGCCGGATAGCGGCTGTAGTACTCCAAAGTGGGTGTCTGAACATTGAGGGAAGAGGGAATAAAGAGTGTGAGGGACAAAGGGATGGAGTGTGTTGGATACCCAATCTGGTTGCATTCCTGTCATCACTCGGGCAAGTAAGACACAAGCTGCGGCGATCTGAGATGGAGGGAACTGCAGCATGCTATAATCAAGTAGGGAAAGCTCAGCGAGCCATTTGGAAACAGTGTGAACTTGAGCATTATGTTTGGCGGCGCGAGAGTAACGGCGGAGGAAAAAGAGGGTGCTGGGGGTGGAAAGCTTGAAGTCAATGACTTTGAGGACGTGTCGCTCGAACTTTGATTTGTCATACAAAATAGCAAAGGAAGCGAGTGGAATACCTTCCGAATGTCGTCTGCTGAACAGGCCCTATCACTGAGGTGGAAGAAAGTCGTTATTAGTACATTGACACAAGTAAAACTAGGCTTACCTTATAAAAACCAAATCGTTTATCTCAACTGCAAATATCTCCTCAAATTTGGTTGCAATAAGCAACGCTGTGACACCAAGAAGTTGGAATTGTTGCCTGAGGAGTAAAGTAAGATTATTTACTGATTTATCATTTACAGCATTTTCAGTACCTGGTTATTTCATTGACAGACAAATATTTATCCACAATCATAATCGTAAGGAATAGTGTATCAGGCAACAGTTTAAATTTAAGGGTCACTTCGCACTATGGTTACATAAGTCAAATGTATGAATCTTGAAAGATCTCCAACCAGCCAATTGACAAGTATTGACCTCATTTTGCCATTTATTTGCGTTTGGCGAGAAAGGTAACCACAGTCAACAAGCTCAGCCCTCTATGGATAATTAAAACGGGAGTATGAAAGTATTCAGCTGTCTACCTCCTTTAGGTAGGCGTTCAAAAATATTTCCATTGCATATTCAGTGCATCCCATAGGATCATGAATAGCATCAACATCATCCACTTCTTGTAGTTGTTGCACTTGAGGGGGTGGTTGTACTTGAGGGGGTTGTTGAGGAAGGGCGGCTTCGTGAGGAAATCTAGCTTGAGAGTTGCAGACCGAAGTAACGGGTTGAATGACAGGTTGGGGCTGAACAGCGGGTTGAGACTGGACCACAGGTTGGGGCTGAGCAACGGGCTGAACTGCCTGTACTGGGATGGTCTGTGGTGGAGGCATGAACTGATGTGGTTGGGGATGATGCGAGGATGCGGCATGAGGCGGCAAAGAGTGTTGTGCCAATGCTGCGTGACTGTGCTGTGAAACCCCACTCACTGTAGGAATTTTGAAGGCTCTTGCAGGAATAGCCTGTGGTATCAACAAATGGAGTAAGAATAGCATCCCACATAAAATTCCCAAGTAAGAGCCACAGCAGTAACAAACTAACCCACAATACGGTAACACATACACCCACAAAACAAAATATAAACATGCGGAGCTATCCATATAAGTCTATAAATAGACTTGGCACCATACCGCTTTCTTAGGAGGAGGAACAGCCAAGCTCGTGTCGGGCACATTCGTTATGTTCCCCAAAGCTGGTCTCTTCACAGCCACTTGCTTGCTCGATGCCGCCGCCAACGATGCTGAAGACGACGACGCAGCAGCAGAAGCAGAAGCAGCAGATGCCGACGACGCCGCAGAAGCAGAAGAAGTGGAGGAGACGGAAGCAGTAGCAAGAGGCTTTTTGCCCTGGAGCAGAGAGCTCTTGGTGGCGACGTGGGTCCTGTTCTCGTCGACGGGCGCGCCGGGCTTGCAGACTGGGAGGCCGCCTCCGTTGTTGGACGCGATGCAGGGGATGTTGGAGGGCTGCGAGGAGACTCCGCCGCCGATCTTGGACACGTTCTTTAGTATGTGGTGCATGGTCTCGGGCTCGTGGCGGTTCGATAATCGAGCGGCGTTAATATTGTGCTTTGGGAGTGGCAGGCTGGTGTGCTTGATAACTGCCTTTTAGCGTCGTAGGGGAGGAGCGAAGGGCACCCACCGACTTTGGTTGTTTTGAAATAAAGAAAATGCAACTCACTCTTGCCTATAAGAGGTCTGCAAATAGAAAATGGCGCCTTTTTTGTTTGAACCCGCAGAGTTTTTTGAACTCCCCCAATTTGCCCGCGAAGTTCGAGATAGAGGGAGGTGGTACCTGGTTCTTCATAAGGGGAGCTGGTTGCCCTTACCTAGAGGAACATTTTCCCTTGTTCCCCCTGATTTGGATGACCTTTGGGACCCCGTGGTCCATGTAGGCCTCAAATCGGAGCCGTACAGCAACTACTGCAGTCCTTCCACATGTGATCATCCATTCGGCCACACCGGGACCCTGTCCGCTCCTGTCCCCGGGAGAAAAGTGATCACGGCCATCACACTTCAGTTCTCACAAAAACGCAGCCCGAAATCATGCACGACCCCTCAACAGCCGAGCCCCCCGCCTCCGCCGACGCGCCCACCGCCCCCGTACTCGCGCGCCCCGACCCCGCCGCGGCGCCCGGCTCCCCCGCGCCCAAGCCCTCCCGCGGCCACTCGGGGCACCACCACCGCCACTCCCACTCCCACCACTCCCACTCCCGCGAGCACCACCACCACCAGCAGCAGCAGCAGCAAATCAAGGAGTCGCCGACCACCCCTCACAACGCTGAGCATCTCTCCCGCCAGAACATGCATACTTCTGCGCCGGTGGTGCCGAGACTGGGGGCTTCAGGCCACACAGACGAGCTTGGCCCCAACGGCGGGGCGAGGTCGTCGAGCGCGAGCATGGACGTGGGGGGCGGCGGTGTGGATTATGGGACACTGGAGGCCTCGGTCGTGGCGCTGGGGCCGCCGCCGCCGCCGTCCCCTCAGTTGCTGAGAACGGACGAGCCGTCCCGCAGTGCTGCGGCGCAGCCACTGCAGCGTGGCAACAGCGGCGCGGACGACATTATGGGCACACGGACCGAGGACCCAGACGAGGGGATGCCGCCGCCGCCACCCTCTCCTCCTGACAGCCCCCCTCCGTCGCCTCCTTTGGGAAATGAACCGCCACAACCACAACTGCTGCAGCAGCAGCAACAAACCTATTGTGGGACACCGCCGGGCCCACCGTCCTTTCCTTCGTCTGTTGATGCACCTCCTGTTGGGACAGTTTACCCAAAATATCATTATGGGCATAATGCACCAAACCCTGTAGGCATGAAGCACTCTGCTTCATGGGATAATTCAGATGGCAACACAATGCAATCCATGGATTCTGCTGCAGCAATAACAAAGTCTCCTAAACACACACATACACAGACTCAAACACACACAGGCACACAGCCAGTTATGCCACCTCCTCTTCTCAGTCTCCCCCCGAGATTGAAGAGGCACCCCACATCTACTCCCACACCCACTGTCACTCTCACCAATTCTAGTAGTACATCCCCGATTCCAACTGCGCATCTATCTTCACAATGGTACCACCACAGCAAGCATCTGCACCATCAATCCCCCACCTCTGTATCTCCCTCAACAATATCTACGGCATCTACTAGGTCTCTGCAGTCTATGTCAAATATATCACCCCCGTATAGGAGCTCGCATAGCTCTATCAGCAGTAGTGGTAGCATCAATGCATCTCCTGTAGGGAGCATTGCGGGATTTAAAGTACTGGCTGAGGGCGCAGTCAGTACAGATGACGTTGCTGAAACCGCCACAGCAACATTAATTGGGGAGCGTATTTGGAATGAAGGAGGTGCAGATAGTGATGAAGAAGCTTCTGCAAAGAAAAATGACAGGAAAAGATTAATTGATGGCTCCTCGGCAAGTATTTCAGCTACTGGTAGCGTTTTGGCCCATGCAGAGGGCGGAAAATACAATGGTATTGTTGCATATGCACTGTTGCTCAATTGCATGATGGGTGTTGGAATGTTTGGATTACCGCATGCCTTTTGGTATACTCCCTGAAACTTAACTCATTTGTAACAAATCTTCGAAACGAAAAGGCATGCCGGGGCCCCTTTGGCAATCCTTATGGGCATCTTTTTATTTATTGTGAATGTGCTGACCTGTATGTGGGTTTTGGAGGTAATCTTCACTTCTCTTACTGCCACTAGAAAAGATAACCATCTGTGAATTGTTAGGTGATGGCCCGTACACATGGAGTGATGCAGACTAAAGCACATAACACCTTGATACCCAAAAATACCATTGGATACGAGAAGTATGATTTGGGAAAAATGTCACACATTTTTGGAGGCATGACAGGTAGGCTGGCTTGTCAAGTTGTTGTTATCACGTACTGCTTTGGTTGTATGTGGGCCTGCGCTGCTGTGTTTGGTTCGAGTGTCTCACAACTGGTATATTGACATTTCTATTTAACATACTCTTATTTCACTCCAGATTTTTGAGTTACTTGGAGGGGATACTTGCGATGTCTACTTCAAGCCCTCCAGATCTTGTACTGCAGCATACTTGATTTCTATTCTGATGTATTCTTCACAATACATTCTCCCTTTTCCAATGAGTTGGCAGATATGGCGTTGTTGTAACAGTCCTAACCTTGCTTGACTATGGATACCAATTAGTCCTGCAATTATTTTTATCAGTGGGTTGACCAGTTCTCATGTTTTTTTTCTGTAGAACTTAGACAACTTCTAGGTTTACCGATTCCTTGGCTTTTTGCTCATGATAGGAACCATAATATATGCTCTGGCTGTTTCTGGCCCTCTCAACCTGGAATCTACCAGTGGTAGTTCCGATAGTGGTCCTTCAGACATATGGACTGCTCATTGGGATGGGTTTTATCTGGTGTTCACTGGCATGGCTTATGTGTTTGTTGTCCAATACAACATGCCTGGCATGATTCACGTGATCCTACTGATTTTACTGATCCCACACACCACCAGAAATCTTAACACCTGTGAAGTCCAAGAAGAAATTGAAAGGCATCATGATTTTCAACCTTCTCACAGTCGCGATTGTTACTGTTGGTGTTGGCATTCTCTGTGCTTGGTTTTTCAATGGGACTATTGAGCCACTATGCATTCTAAATTGGAGGTTGACTGCTCTTAATACCGACTTACTAAAGAGCCTTAGGTTCTTCACCGGCCTCGGTCCTTCAGGGTGGTCAGAGGGAGAACGAACTTGGTTTGCTTGGTTTACATGTAAAGCTTGCTTTTTTCTTTGACTATTAACACACTTGTTTGCAGATATTGTCATACTATTGTTTCCGGTTGTTGACCTTATCAGCATTTTTCCTCTCGTGGCTGTAACGCTTTCAGACAACCTTACCCACTCCTTGCCCTCCTCCCTTGTTGAGATTTACCCAGTAAAAACCAAAGTGATATCAAGGATCGTTGCAGTTATTCCACCACTGATAGGTGCTATGGCATGTAATTATCTCGGAATTTCTCTTTCTAATATTTCACTACTAGGTAGAGGCAAACCTCTCCTACATATTCATGTTCAGTGGCCTACCAGCGTTTGTTATTCAGTGTGTCATCCCTGCTGCACTGCAACTGTTATCATTCAAATACTTCGAAAGTGTCTATGCCGGAAAGGACAAAACACCCTACACCACCGCAGTATTCAGCAGCCGGCCAGTCGTGGTCATCATTGTGATAGTTGGCATACTTGCGCTATTGGTTAGTGCGCTGTGTTCCCTTGTACCTCTGTTCCTGTAAACAACCTTTTTTTGTAAATCTAATCGGGTGTCATGCCTTTCTATTCTATTTGGTAGTCACATGTCAACGCAACTGCGACCTGTCAATCCAAAAGAGGATTCTGCAAGCTGAATTTTCTTCCTTTATAAGTTTTGACACCGACAGGTGTCAAACCAAAAAAAAAAACATACAAGCAACAACCGCAATAAAAAACAAGCGACATACAAAAAAAAAAGCGTTTTTGAAAAAGAATGAGCCGAACAGTCGAAGAAGTGGTGGCAATCGACGATTTCAATGACATGAACCTAAAGGAGGAACTATTGAGGTAAAAAAACTGCGTTTTCGAAAAAGCAAACTCATGTATGGTAGGGGAATTTACAACTATGGTTTTGAGAAACCCTCCATGATCCAGCAGAAAGCAATACGTCCTCTTTGTGAAGGCCGCGACGTAATTGCACAAGCTCAATCCGGAACAGGCAAAACCGGCGCCTTTGCTATTGGGGCTCTGCAGAGGGTGGATACTGATGTTGAAGGATGTCAAGCTCTATTTCTATCTCCAACGAGGGAGCTTGCTAATCAGACATACTCGGTAGGTATTGTTTGGCTCTTTGCGGAACTTAATTCTAGTGTAGGTCATTTCAGAAATAGGCCAGAGAATGGCTCTTTCTTGTGCTTTGTTGATAGGAGGTCTTGGGATGAATCTCAGTGATGCACGCAACTGTAAAGTGGCAGTCGGAACACCCGGCAGGGTCTGTGATATGATAAACAGAGGCTTCCTTGATCCGCGAACAATACGAATTCTCATCTTGGATGAAGCCGATCAACTCTTGGACAGGTTCTTTGCCATATGTAGTTTTCACAAGTAATTTTTCCATAGGAACTTCAAAGAGCAGCTCTATGACATTTTCCAAGCCCTCCCACGCCAAGTTCAAGTTGGATTATTCTCAGCCACAATGACGCCTGAAGCCCTTGAGATAACCCACAAGTTCATGAACAATCCCGTAGAAATTTTAGTCAAGGCTGAGGAACTGACTCTTGAGGGAATGAGGCAGTATTACATAGACGTTGAACGAGAAGACGCTAGTATGCACTCTCCACTACTTGAGGTAATTAAACTCACAATCCTTAGAACTGGACACTCTTTGTGACTTGTACGATACCCTGAGCATTTCCCAATCTGTCATATTTGCCAATTCATGCAGAAAGGTTCAATTCATATCTGACCAGCTGCACCAGCGACGATTTACAGGTTAGTTCCCACCTCAACCCATAGAAAAATACTTACCATTCAATAGTATCATGTACACATAGCCAGTTGAACCCCAAAGAGAGACTGTCGATTCTCAAAGACTTCAGGTCAGGACACACGCGGGTTCTAATATCCACGGACGTGCTGGCAAGGGGCATAGACGTCCAACAAGTCTCCCTCGTTATAAACTTTGACCTCCCTCTAGAGCCTGAGACCTATATCCACAGGTATTTCTTCATCGTTTCGACAAAGATGTGTTTCTAAACACTACAAGGATTGGACGCAGTGCCAGGTTCGGAAGGAAAGGCGTCGCCGTGAACTTTGTCACGTCAAGGGATGGCACCAAATTACATCAACTGGAGAAAATGTATGACACTTCCATCGTCCCGATGCCAACCAACATAGCCGATTTCTTGTAAATAAGAGGGGATAAAAGATGTTACAATCTTTTTTTTGTTATTCCATGGTTGATGATGTGGACAGAGATAGGTTTTAGTAACAAAAATGGTATACCCGTGATGAGATTCGGTAGGGGAAAAGGGGTATGTACATCATAAAATGGGCTAGTCATTTTCTATGAGTTTGCGGGGAAAGTACGAGAATGGTATCAAGGGGGCTGTGTCTTCCAGGAGCATTGCAGTAAAGAAGCACTGTGTGGCCTTTTGGCAATCGTTGGTTGCTTGTGTGACTATGCCCATGTATTTCCATGCCTGCTGGAAGTTAGAGGACTTTGAACAAAACGAAGGAGATACGATATGGCTTTCAGGGTTGTTTCGTAGTGCAGTTGTAATGTAGTGTTCTGCAATTTGTGGGTTCCCGTTTTCCATTGCCTGAACTGCAACAGCAATTAAGCTGTTATGATGAATTGGGTCGACACTGAGTGATTTTTGGTACTAGGCAGGGAGGAAAGTAAGAGAAGGCTAAGGCCACCCCGCCCCAGAAGTTTCAACCAGTAAAGTCTTGGCTGGGGTAGTATCAAGTTCCGCTTCGAAAGCAAGAACGTCTGCCATGGAGATGGTGTGGTCACACAAGGAACTCCGGCTGCTGGTTAGTTTGGCCGCCTCCTTGATACAGTGCTGTGCATCTTGGTGTTGGCTAAGTCCTGGGATGTGTTAAGAGATTGGAGTCGCACTTAAAGATACTGTGGAAGCAGGTGGCAAGGGAAAACCAGAGAAACCCTTCTGGACCACAGTCTTTTTGGGAAATATCCAGTGTTGAAGGTACGAAAGTAAGTTCCGTTCTTGCACTTCTCACCTCTTTTTTTCGGGGTCACAGAGTATTTCAGAGATAGGATTACTAACCCACGTTAGCGACATCTGTGATCGTACTGGAGCGAAGTGAGAGGGTATCTTCTGCCCTGCATTTAAGTTAGTAATCAAAAAGAAAATCGAAAGTGCCCCAGTACTCTTGAGTTTTTGGGTTTTGATTTCCAGAGCAGGCTATGGCAGAAGTATATACATTGATGGCTCCGCGGATATCACCAAGTGTTTCAAGGATCTTGGCTTTAATTACCAATAGCCTGAAATGAGTGCACATTAATATTCCCCTAAGAGTGTGTTGTACCTACCTCAGATAGGTTGGAGATAGCAGTAGCCCTGCATTAACTACATCCATCGCAGCAGAAAATTCGTGCTTCGAAGTAAGCAATAGTGCAAGTAACGCATACGAGTCAGTGTGATTTGGGTTGAGTGCCAAGCACTCCCGTACACTTGCAATAGAATGATCAGTCTACTAGGCATTTATTACCTGATTAGTAGGTGGGAAAAGTACCTGTCGAATGTCAGCCAGCTGCAAAGCGATATAATAAATGCATTGGTAATCGTCAGGGTCCATGGATGCCGCAATGTGAAGCTGTTCAAGTGCTTTGGCACAGAGTGCCTTTTTGTTCTCACAAGTTGTGGCTGGTTCCCAAAGAAAAACCGCATTTAGATGTAGTTGAGGTGTTTTGAGGAGACAAACCTGTCAAAGCAGCTTTGCCATACGAAATCCCCACCATTAAATGAAGACGAGGTAGCATAGGTGATGCTGGAGCTTCTTTACAAATATTTATCCCAGCATTCCCATGAGCAATTGCTTTTTGCGGCTGGTCATAGTGAGGCAGTAACCCCCAAGAGAGTTTACTTACATCTTCAATATAATTGAGAAAAACTTTGGTGGCAATAGACTGAAGGAAGACATCTTCTGGTTCATATGCTAAGCACTCCAAGATTACTACAATTGCACTACGGTATCTAGGGTTTTTTTTTTTGGTTTTGGTTTTTTTTTTTTTTAATCCAAACTGGACACGCAACCACTGCAACCTGCCTTCCACAAGCTATGAGACTTAGAAAGAATTGTGCCCACATATGTGTCGTGTGAACCAGTCGTGATGAAATCTCCCTTTCAACTGCCTATTTGGCAAGGGAACCATCAGACCCGAAAATAAAAGAAGAAATACTCTTATGAGATAGGGATACTGTTGTAGCCGTGAGTAAATTATGGAATAGGCATCATAAATTCCACTAGCATCCTGAGTTTGTTTAGTTGAAATTTCAATATTAAATTAATTTGAACCTGCTCTGCCACAGATTGCATTTTCTCAAGCATCATCAGAGATAAAACTACCTCTTCCTCAAGTGTTATTGGGACATAGTCTGTTTTAGACTCCGGTAAAGGTGGATAAAGTGCTGGCGTGCACTTGAAAAGAAGTGTATGAACAAGGGATGCCAGAAACTGAATATGGGTTTCTGGCAAAAGGTTGGCAGGTGCGTGCAACACTTTCCTTATGATTTGAATAGCATCCACAGTTTTTCCCCTGAGGTAGTCATT
Source organism: Pelomyxa schiedti (assembly GCA_020536535.1). Taxonomy (NCBI): domain Eukaryota; phylum Evosea; order Pelobiontida; family Pelomyxidae; genus Pelomyxa; species Pelomyxa schiedti. The sequence continues at coordinate 28,486 of JAHLWZ010000856.1, forward strand.
TAAAGTATGCAATACAACGAGAAGTACACACTGAGACAAATTCAAATGTACAATGCAAAGCCAGGCCTTATCTGTATACTTTCTGCAAGCTGCAGGCATTAGTACCAAATCAGGATATACTGCTTCTGCATGATGAAGCAGAAGCCGGTAAGTGTCATAAGCTTTCTTTTAAAAATAAGTTTGCACACTTCATTGTTTTTACAGTTGAGGACCTGCTGTTTATTAGCTGTGAGTAGTTTATCTGCACACCAGAGTAGTCCCTTTAGTACACCAACAAATTCCCGTAACGGAAGAACTTTGGGATCAAGCTTGTTATCAAATCTGTTTGAATGAGAAACCAGAGGAAGGATGAAGGACTAATACTTCAAAAATAACTCCATAGCCTCATCATCGTGCTTGGTTGCCACTTTTATCTTAGCCAGTAATAGTCTTGCTTCCACATTATCTTCTCCAGCAAGGGAGAAAACTCGTTTTAATTGCTCTTCAGCTTTCTCTGCGCAGCTTAGTACTTCTTCACCGGTAATAATGGACAAAGCAGAGGAAGCTGCAGCAGCTGCCGAGGTGATTCCGGATGCAGAACTTGCTGTTGCTGCTGTTGGCGTTGGAGTTGGAGTTGTAGTTGTAGTTGTAGTAGAGGGTGTTGTGGTAGTGGCAGCATTTAAGCTGTTGACAGCACTTGAAAGTGCGGGTGCGTTACGTGCAGCTCGAGCTCTTATACTGGCAGTGCCGGATACTGTAGATAACATTTGGGAAACAGGAACAGTAACAGACACGGAAAGCGATGATGATCGCACCTGTGGTGACTCAATACCCGGCTGTGCATGTACGGGAACTTGCATTGGCGAAGAAACAAGTGGAGGCGATTGAGGGGTCTAGACCAGAAAATTAAAATTAAGCACAAAAGATTCGATTGGGTTAACATTAACACAACTCACACTGCATTCGCGTTTCGTGGGGGAGAAAAGAAACACCAAACCTCAGGCTTCTTTTTCCCCAAACAAGCCTTCATAGAAACCACTTCCAGTTCAGCCAAACACAAAGGCTCGAGTGCCGTTCCTGGGAACTCCTTTGACAGTGCCTTTACGAGCAGGCTCACTTTGCTCCATTCCTTCTGAGACCTGGCTAGATCTATCGTCTGCTCGAGTTTCTTCTGCTTGGAGCTGACTTGTTTCATCTTATGGTTATAACGAATGCCAAAACGAAACGAGCCACTGCGCCGGCAATTCCTATCACTGTCCGAATTATTTGTTTCCCTTTCATAAAAAAGGAAAGGAAAAAAAAAGACATAACGCGAAAACAAACGATCTGGGTGGCCTTTGTTTCGAGGTATTAAACGAGATCTCATTGTGGTGGCCGGAAACCTAGGATCTGGTGTTGGACCTGCATAGTATGCCTCCGGTGAGGGGAACTTTGGCGCCGGTTGTCTTGGGGAAAGTGATAGGCAAACCGAGCTTGGATCTCACAGCCAAAAGTGCGAACGCTTCTGCCTCAAGAGAGTCCCCTCTCCAGTTCAGCCTGGAAAACCACTTGTTTAGTTGGCTCAATTTTAGTTAATTCATTGTTTAGAGATTCGAGTGGTTTCTTCAACCTTTCCACGCTATCCACAGTGGCTGGAGTCAACAAATTCTGAAGATACTTCATCAACGTGGGATTACTTCTTCCACCACCTTTTTGGCTTGTTTTAGTATGTTCCTCCATTTCTAACGCGTAAATAGGTAAGTACCCGTTACAAACCACCTTACAGGAGGTGTGGGTAGGTGCTCTCTAGCGGCAGCACAGGCAGATGCTGTCAAATACGTGAGAGTAGCTGCACCATCGGCAGGACTATGGGTCTCTATTTGGTTGTAATTTACTTATTAATCTTCGTTTGTTTGGTACATATATCTCAGCTTTCGGTTGGAAAATACCTATTTCATCTATAAGTTTGAGAAACTCTCCCCTGTCCAGAGACTTTGGTGGTGACCTTCTAAAGTAAGGTTTTTGCAATACCCGCTCTATGAAGGGTGTATCTATAGTCCCTGAGCTGGCAAGTACCCCTTTTTTAATTCTCAATGATCAAAAATTTGGGTAGGAATAACCGTTATAATCGCAAGGCTTTCCAGTGTGCCTTAGTGCCCAATCATCAATGAGCGCATTTCCAGGACCTGTGTCAAAAGCAACAACTTCAATACCATCTATAAAAAATGTAAGCGATCTCTTGGATAATTTGTTTTCACACCATGCGCTCTCCATAGGCACGTAATGTTTGAAACCCCTCCAATGTTGAGAATTGCAACAGGATTTTCTGATATCTCATTGGCACCCTCTAGTAGGGCAGCATGATACACTGGAACCAAAGGGGCACCCTACAATACGATTATCAATGAAGAAACTGGTCTGGTTACCTGGCCGCCATTCTTGACGTCGTTTATTCTCAACTGATAGACTACATCTATTCCAGTTGCATTTGCCAGGTGCTGACCGTCACCAATTTGAGTAGTAATGCCAGCTGCAGGATTGTGATAGATTGTGTGCCCATGGAAACCTACAGTAAAAAAACGGTATGTACAGAATCAAATGAAATGCAAAAAGATTATGGAACCGATTATGTCTATGTCTGCAGGCGCATACCCAAACTCCTCCATAAATGATTTCACAGCTTCGACATGATCATCTAGGTCGAAAAGCACATTGCCTCTTAATATTCCATGTGGTAACTGGTAAAAAACCTGTCAACTGTCGCTCCAACGCAACTAAATCCAAATCAGGTGGAACACTGCCTCCCAATACTGCTATCCTCCTCAAGCCATCTGTGACCTGGGGGGGAAAAAGTCAAGTAGAATGCCAAACAACTAATAAGCATAGGCAACTGACGAGTTGTTTGTATTTGTAGGTCTTGTACTGGCCCAGGGACAATATCCTGTGACCGTCAGTTTCAATTACAGCCACATCAATGCCGTCCATCGACGTTCCGCTCATAAGGCCAATGGCACGCATTCGTGCAGCGGTGGCCATTTCTAAACAAGTTTTCTATTTTGCTATTTTCAAAAACCCCCACCGGTGGATTAGAGTTTTTGAGTCTGAGGAGTGCGATCTGGTTGGGTTGGACTTGATGCTGTTGTTGGGGTTGTGGTTGTGGTTGTGGTTTCAGCTTCAGCTTCGGCTTCGGTTTCCGTGGTTGTGCTTTGCAAAACTTGGATTATGGGAGGTGTTGGTGGTAATGCATTTGGAGCCTCTGGCGAGTCATTTTCCTCCTGTTCCTCAGTGAGTGTGAAATGATGTGCAGAAGCTTCTTCATTGTCATCAGAGGGTTCGCTGTGTTCCTCCTGGTCTTCCTCTTCATCGTCATTTTCATCTTGTTCACTGCTACTCTCTTCTGCATCTTCTTCATTGCTGGCAAGGTCTTCATTTTGTTCTTGTGGCTCATGACACTCTGAAGTCGAGCTGGTTGTGGTGACAAGTTTGGATGGTGGGCTGTTTGTAATGACCTTTATGCGTGGTCTCTTGCTTGCTGATGGGGTTGCTTCCGTCGGAAGTTTGACAGGCTTTTTCTTCTTCTTTTTTTTTTCCTCAAGAATTCCAAGAGCCAGATTCTAATTGAAAAGTTCTTACGGAGGAGGAAGGGGCGGGAACAAATAAACCATTTCAACGTAAGGTGATGCTTCATCATTCAGTACTTCAATATTTACAGCCTTCCTCCCTTCGTCAGTTTTAATCTTTTCAGTGAGTTCCTGGTTTGCCTTCGAAATCTGAGGAAGAAATTCCCTCAATCTTTGCAGAACTGAACTTGAAGGTTACATCATGTGAGTTGAGTAGTGTTGCCAACCAATATAATAAGAACGGCACCATATACATATATTAATATCAAAACATTATCAACATTATTAATGTTGTGAAGAGTGAGAGGCTTTGCAATATACGTGGACTAGGCTGAAGTTTCTCTGTGGCAAAAATTTTACTGCGAACCGCGGCGCAACTTGGAGGGGAGCTCCCCGTCACGACGAATTTTCCTGAAAAGAGAAACTGTGTAAAACGGCTGAATGATGTTTCGAACAAACCCCCACCTTTGGTTCTATCCACCCCGTCTAAGACGTTGTCGGTCGCCATCAAATTTTGTTGGACGGAACTGCAATAAATGGAAGCGAGAAAATTGATGAGCGCGAAACCCCACAGGAAAAAGAGTTCTTTCTCAAAATGGGGTACCGTTGCTGACCCTTGGTGTAAGTACCCAGACATCAAGGAATAATCCGATCAAAACCACTTGATGTGTCCGCCGGAGGAGATCAAAACTGATCTTTTTGTGGGCAAACGAGTTGCTTTTATTGCGCTGCCAATGTGCATTTGTGCTTTGTGTTTCTCAAAGCCCCGGGGTTCAGTTTTCTGGTTTTTTCCTTCGGAAACTCGAGTCTTCAGTTCTTCGTTTTTCTCCTTTGATGTTCCTCATTCTCCCTTAAGCCTGAGCAAGGATAATAACCTCACAGAATAACTGGAAGGGCAGGAAAAAAAACAAAAAACAACACACTAAAACACAAACAAAACGCCATGCCACAGTGCTTCTGTCACGGCTGCAACAGGTATTTCTCCACCAATACCACCACAACGACGGTGGTTCAGCCCCCTGACCACCAGGATGTCACGGCCCTTCGCTGTCTACTGTGTGGTTCTGACTTCGCTGAGGAAGTTGACCCAGAGGACCCCCCTCGGCCACGGCCACAACCACAGCCACAGCCGCAGCCACAACGACAACAACAGGAAATCGTCTCCTTCTCGGTGCCCCCTCAATCAACATCAACATTCTCAGGAACTGGGGGATCCACGAATTCCACAAGCTTCCCCAATTCGTTCGTGCTGAATTCCAACACTGGGGGTGGGGGAATGACTATCCAAGTGGGTACACTGTCTCCACAGCCACTGCAGCCACAGCCACAGCCTGGCATGCCGATGCCTATGCCAGTGCCGCCCCCTGTGCATTGGGGCCAGACTCACTTCATGGTGCACACAAATATGTCTGGTGGCTTGCCGTTCCAGTTTTACCAGAACCTGCAGAACCTGTTCAATGTCGTTGCGGCAAGGCATGGATTGGAACCGGGGATGGGGATAGGTCCGTTGGGCCCATTGGGCCCTGGTGGCCTCCCCCAAATGCAGTTTGTCGTCGTCGCTTCTTTTTTTTCTTTTTCTCCCTCGGAGATATATGAGTCTACTAACTTGGGTTAAAATACCACCAGGCCAGGAGCAACAGGTCTTGCCTCTGATCCCAGAAACTATGCCTGGGGAAACCACTTAAATGAGCTGATGCAGCAGATGTTTGATAACAGGTATCTTTCTGCACTGGTTTTTTTTTCTCCCTCTGCTGACCCCTTTACCAATAGTCAAGGGCGAAGTCGACCTGCATCTGCTAGTTCTATTTCTTCCTTGGCTGTTGTAAAAATCCAGCAGCACCATGTTGGTCAGTTGAATTTATTGTGTTGAAAAACTAACGGCCTTTCTTCACCTATAGATGATAAAGAAGAGTGCACAATATGTAAGGATGATTACAAAGTAGACGATGAAGTTACTATGCTGCCTTGCAAGCACCTGTTCCACCCAGATTGTATCAAGCACTGGCTAAATATGGTCCATTCAATTCACCTCAATTCCTCAACTCCCTGTAGCTGACTTTTTCACTTTTTTAAGCACAACACATGTCCTTCCTGCCGACACGAACTTCCCACTGATGATCCTGAATATGAGGCACATCGCTCTCATGAGAAGAGCTAAATGCTACTGGGTTTAGAAGAGGAATGGTGATTGGCAATTGGCCATTGGCTTTCTCGTGGAAAGAGTGAAGCTTCTAGTGGCAAACCTCACCATTCCTTTGCTTGCCGTTTGTACTTAAGTAAAACTTGTCCTCAAAAGAACGCCTCTGTGAATTTTAAAAGAATTTGGTTTTGCACAAAAGGAGTGTTACGAAATACAGCAGTTAGATGGCTCTTTTTTTCTTGGATGAGGGGGTGGATGTTGACTTCGGCGAATTTGTCTTACAGTTTCAAAGAAAGCCTGCTCAATATTTATTCTGGTCTTTGCAGAGGTCTCTCTTTAACGGAATGAGTGAAAGAGGATACAGGGTTATAGTAGAGGGGAAGTATACATAAAAGGAATTTCGAATGATTTAGCCATATCAGCGCCTTCCATTGTTGTGACTTCACGTGAGGTTTCAAGATCACACTTGGTCGCAACAAGGATCATGGGAATTTTTTCGTTATCTCTTGCTCTTAGCACTTTATCCCTAAACAAGAATGTAAAAAACCTTGAGGTATTGGCGATAGTGCAGTACCTGTAGGATGGAATTTCTTTAAAAGAATTACGTGATGTGACACTATAGACAAGTAGAAAAGCCTGGGCCGTTCGTATATACCTGGTACAAGTGTGAGTTGTTTTTTGTCTGGATTGCTTCGTAAGTTACGAGTCACTCATTGCACTGTATTCTTCCTCACCGGCTATAAAAATTTAGTAAATATGCCGGAAACTGTGGGAGCCAATACCTGTATCAAGGATATCTAGCAAGCATGGTGCCTCCGAGTCAACTAAACAAGACTTTCTGTAACTGTCCTTTTGTTTTGTTGTTTAGTCTGGCTGTAATAGTTGAAAACTGTAGTTACTCTGCACCTCTATAGTTGGATCCAGGTCCCCTGCCCAATAACTCAACAAACAATAAGCAATAGAAAAACCAACGAACCAACGAATGCATTTTGCGTGAACGTTAGAACCAAGGAAGACTTGCCAACTCCCCCACCACCAAGAACAACAAGTTTGTGTTCCTATGCAGTTACAAAAAAGTCATATAGTTTTTTCATTGAGCACTGCACTCACAGTGACACTCATGGCTGGTTACTGCGTCCGCTCGGCAGTTTTTTTTTGGTTTGTTTAGTTTGGAAAAATATCGATGCAGGTTTACTTGAACAAGCGATTATTTTTGAACTAAGTTTTTGAAGGGGAATTGAACTTGAAAAAAGAGGTGATCAGCTTGGTTCCTTTGGCGGCTGTTTGGTTCCTCTTTTGCTGAATTGCAGCTGTATCTACTCTGGCTCGTTTCTTGGCGCCCTTTTGTGGTTGTTTGTTTGTTTGTTAGTTAGTTAATTGGGGATGTAATTTACTCCTCACATCACTCTCACTTCCTTGGAGAGGGGAAAATACCGGAACGGCGACCGGCGAAACCGGGTCCCCTATGGCTGCAAATGCACGAGCTTCCTCGATATCATTGTGGCCTCTCTTATTCATTGGTGGTGCAAGTAAGGAGGAAGATGCGGTTGGTTGGTAGTCTGGTTCACTGAACAACCTGTAAGTTTTTTAAATAAATGGAAGGAGGTGTACCCAACAGCTGTGCACAATTTTTTAAACCATTTTTCGTCTAGATATTCAGAGAGGATACCAAGAGCTGCTCGCGTCAATCCGCTTTCATTGTCCACTGAGAAAAATTAAAACAGAGATTCACTGTAGGCCGATACCTGTTTGACTTACGGCAGCAAAATGCACAGAAGACGACCCACTGTAACAGAGTTGTGGTGCCAATTGCTTTACAGCTTGTTTGGTGGCTTCAAATTTCACTCCCATAAGCCACTTCATCACAAGCTCATCACTCAGTCGATAGTACAACTCTCCTGCGCCTGAAACTGGAATCAGAGATAAAAGGAATAGAAAGGTACATTCTGATGTGTCACACAGAGTCTTGATCTTGGTACATGAGCCACGCACCACCTCAGCCAGAGCGGGAAAGGCTTCACAGCATGTGCCGCAAACAGCAGTACTGGATTCACTTGATTCTGATGCAATTTGAGTTGGAAGAGGACAGTCAAGCAAATCTTCCAGTGCAAGAAAGCTGTTCTGTCTCTATTTGGGTGTCAGTAAAAGCGGATCACAAGGAACGCTAAAGAGAGATACTTTCTTTTGAACAAGATTCATCAAGGAGAGGCAGAATTACAAACAAAGGGTCTATTGGCGTTGCAATAATCAAAGTACCATCTGGGGTAAAAGCTTCTAAACGATTTGTAGTTTACACTGTTTTCCTATACCTGAAATGACTTTGTCTCCAATAAACCAAGAAGATGGTGTACAATTAGAAGTCTGCAGCTCAAATAACGATATTGTTGATCTCTTAGGTGATGGTGCTGTGTGTATTTGTTCACTACTGGTCGAGACTTGGCTTGAACGAGCTTCTTCCGAAAGTGCAGTGTTGCTGGGTTCTTTGTTGGATTGTAGAACTGTAGTGTCCTCTGATTTGCTCGGTCTCGTTGCAGATGTTGGCGAGATAGGTGTTGTCAAAGTTTGGTCACCAGAGCTCGAGGTGTGGCGAGATTCCGAATTTGGACAAGTGGCAGCCTCACACGAGGTGGATTCCACCAAAATGCATTGCAAACACCGGTCGGCTGCCTGAGGGCCTGTCAATTCCCACTCTTCGTTAGGTGCATCAACAAACTGATAAGGTTGAAAAGAGGGAGGCTAATCCTCACATGGAGCGTGAAAGAATTTCGGGTTGGGCAGGGCAACGACTCTAAACGGCTTATTCTCATCAAGTGTCAGACCTGTGCTCATTAACAACAACAACAACAACAACAAAAAAAAAAAGCAGCAAACCCTGGGGTGCTATTAATACGCGGCGCTGGCGGCGATCTGCCATGCACCCGTCGTCCCGCCGCTGGCTCGACGACGTGGTCGTAGTGCGAGAGGCCAAGGAGGGAGGCGCAGTCCCAGAGGGCGTGGGTTCGTCAGCCTCGCTGCTCTCGCCACCACTGTCGGACGAGAAGTCGCTCCCACTCATTTGATGGCGAAATCTGCAATCTGGTCTCGGTGCTGGGGATGATGAGCTGTACCCCTCCTGGAGGAGGGTAGCTGCTAAAAGGACATTACATTGGTGGCGCGACATAAATGGGGACAAAGGTGTGACCTGGGAAAGAAAATAACCCTAGTTTTGTTGTGGTTGGGATTAGTGGCATTTTATATGAGATGCTCAGCTGTTGCAAAAGTCTGCAGGTTGAAGGGGGAAAAGACTCCCTTCTCAGAAATAATGGCACTCACTAGTGTGGGTGGAGTGATATCGAAGGCAGGGTAGAATCCAGAAATACCCTCCTTAGCTGTGCGCACTCCCATAAAGCCGAGTGACTGAACTATGCGTTAGAGAGCGGAAGGAGGGATGGAGGTACCTCAGTTGGATCCCGCAGCTCAATGTGAACATCGTTGACTGTGGGGTGCAGAGGAGAGGGTTCCCGCATGCAGTAAAACGGAATCTTGTGGTAATGTGCAGCAAGAGCAATTTGGAAAGTTCCGATTTTGTTGACCACATATCCGTCAAGGGTGATGATGTCAGCAGCACAAATGAAAACGTCGACCATTCCTCGAGACATTACGTAGGCTGGCATGTTGTCTGTGATTACAGTTGTAGGTATCCCAAGGTCATGCGCGCAACTGGCTGTAAGACGTGCTCCTTGTAAGAATGGCCTTGTTTCCGGGCATATGATAGAAATCTGCTTTTGGTAAACAAGAAGTAACTAAACACATGCTGAACATTTTTGCCGGCTTCTTTAGCAAGAAGCAGTGTGAATGCTATATAAGTATCTGCAAAGCATTGGGTCAGAATTCGACAATTCTGAGGTAGGAGTTTCACAACATTGGCAGCACTCCTTCTAGCCTAATCCAAAGCACCAATGAGGTCAATGAGAAAGAGTAGTGTGCTATACTGATGAGTAACTTGCATCCAGCCACTTTAAAACATGAGCTGCTGTGGCAGCTTCATAATCCTCACCATTAGACAGAGCCTAGTGATGGGGAAAATTTATCCAAAATGGTGAGAGTGAATTGAGACTCACGGCAATAGCTACAGTTTTTAGCTTGTTAACATGTTTTTCCATTGTGGCTGAAGTAGTTGGCCGGGCATGTGACAATTTGTATGCCGCCGTCTCAAGGAATTCCTTAGCCTGATCCAAAGCCTACGAATGGGAAAAGAGGAGTCAGTTCTAGCCCCATCTCCGCAGAAAAAAAGAGTCGAACCAGCGGCTTGGACAGTCTTGCAGCCAGAACCATACCCTGAGCAACAGCCACATATGGCCCCAAACTCTGTGTCACCATGTCTCTTACAGCGTTGGCAACATCTTCTACACTGCGGCACACCACGAATCTGCCTTGTGCGTCAATACACACTTCACACAAATTAAATAAATAAAAATAATGCAAAAGTAACAACAGAGCAGGGCAATATGCCAAAAAAAAAAAAAAAACAAGTACTCAGTTCGTGCAGGGTAGCAACGCCTATCGAGGATAGAAACCGTCGACGTGGCACTATCAAACCTCGCCACGTTGTCATATCTAAGCAAAAACGGCATGCCTGCGTCCATGTGCTCCATCTTATTCTTCGAAACTGGTTTTATTGTTAAGAAGATAGCAGATTATAAGAAGTTGAAAAAGGCAATTGTTTGGACACTTGCACTAAACCAGGTTGTTGGACCTGTGGTTTGTGGTGAATTCGGTGCCGTCGTGTGGTGGTATTGGTTTAAATATAGGCCAAGGCATAAACCCCCAAATAATATTCCTGTGTGGTGTATTAGCTTGGTGTTGTATAAAGGTGATTGGGGCTACATGTTTGGAGGGACCCAGAAGAAGTCATGGAGATTTTTGTTGATCCCAAGATTGAAGCTATTTACAAATCTCTGAAGGGCAAGTTGGGAGAGAGTTTCTCAGTACAAAGATAATACCTCGCCTTTCTCTTTCAAGTACTGTCTTTCTTCACTGTTGATGTAAAACTCTATAGTTGTTTGGTTTGTGACCAGCAGAAAGACTTGCCACAGAAGTAGTGCTAGCACAGCAAAGGAAACACTCAAACAGAGTACATAGACAAAACTGGCAAAGCCACCTTTTAGAGTGTCCCGAAGGTACTCCTTAATGGAAAAGTCAATGGCGGAAAAGGAAGGAAGAATATCCTTACATGCCCGCTAGTTGTCACCATAATAGGTAACCCCATTGAGGCAATAATTGCACAACCGGTCACCATGTAAACAAGAAAGAGCAGAAAAAATCTGTGGTTGAAGAATCCAACACAATTTGATACCCACACTAGAAACAGTAAAACAACATATTTGAGCATCTCGGGAAAAAGATTACCACAATGATGATCCATTCTCAGAACGCATCTGGTACACATAAGGCAAACAAAATAGAGAATAGAGCTTACCTTCCACACACTGAGCAGTGATGAGTCCTTGGCGGCTTTGCTAGTTTACCTAAGCAAGAGGGAGTTAATGAAAGCTGACACATTAGGTGCCCACAAGGTTTTTTTTATTGTGTACATTTTTTGCACCTGGGCCATTTGGGAGAACTCTGAGTTTCAATCGATGGTGGCATCCCAGGGTCAACAAGGACTGCCATTCTAGTAAAAAGAATTAAGAGAATTCATGGGAGCATCAAAGACCACAACAACTAGTTGGCACGCAAAGGGAATAATTAAAGAGCAACAGCAGTATAGAATAGAACCAGGCATTAGAAAGAAATGCACTAGTACGCGTAGTTGGAAGCTATCCCCCAGGCCACGAGGGCATTGGAAGCAATGAACAACAGAGACACAGGGAATCGGGACCACGGCGTGATGCCCCACCACGGCAGAGTCACGAAGAAATGAGCCCACGCGCACAGCGGCACCAGAACACACACGCTCACGACCAGAATTGGCCCCAGGCAACGCGACCCGAGCCCCGACACGCCCCGGACAACTTCGGTCACCCTGTCGATCATAAGTACCCTCCGCGCAGGGGTGTTAAACCCAATTCTGGGTCAAACAGAGCAGAAAGACAGAAATAGAGCTTGTTAAGATGGGAAGAAACTCTACCACCAGCCCTTCATGAATCACTTGAAGATCTGGAGCCACGAGGAAGTGTGGCAGGCGATCAAAAGACCTTCCTAGAACCGCTGTAAAAGAAAAGCACAAAAAAAGGAAAAGAAAGCATCAACATCATCAGAGGTGCCTACGCCGACAACAAACAAAACAAACGACAACAAAGTGTTTCGTTCCATTCCTTTATTTAAGTGTTGTTTAGATGTCGACTAAACTTGCGGACAAGATCCCACCGGAAAAGGTGAAACCAATTCTTGACGCTCTATTGGAGGAGGACTGCAACAAAATATGCGCAGAATGTCACTCCAGAGGTTTTTTTTTTTTTGTTTTTCTGTAGTGATGGTATGTCTAATTTATATTCTTGGCTCTTAGGCCCTAGGTGGACCAGCACTAACCTTGGTGTTTTCATATGCATTAAATGTGCGGGTGTTCACCGGTCAATGGGAACGCATATCTCCAAAGTCAAGAGTGTGTCTCTGGATGGCTGGTACCCATACCAGCTTGCTGTGAGTTTTACTTTTCCCCTTAAAGACTGCTTATATATGTGCAGACTCTCCAAAAACTTGGAAACCACAAGGCGGCACTCATATGGGAAGCCAACGTACCATCCGAGTGGCACAGACCATCAGATTCTGATCAATAGTAGCAATTTTTGTCAAAAAGGAGTCACCTCATTTGTTTTTTTAGTGCTCTTGAGCAGTGGATCCGAACAAAATATGAAAGAAGGGAGTTCTTCAGTAGAACAGCTGCCGAAGATATCCTTCCCGAGGTAACAAAGTTAGAAGCACACTACCCTCTCAAAAATCCAGCTTGCAGATGATCCCTATGCTGGGGCAAGAGCCGCAGATGTTTCTGTTTCCTCAGTCCGGTCTAAGGTATCTCTTTTACATGTCGTTTTCATCTTACAATCTCGTAGTCCGCACCAATCAAGGAGCCCACCCGTAAACCAATCCCAGAGCCTGTTGTTTCCAAGCCAACGCCGGAGCCAGTAACCCCAGCTAAGCCAGTCTCTACAGGCAAGCCAGTCTCAGCCGGGCCTGATCTTATTCAGTTTGCACCAGCACCACCGAAAGACGAACTTGCAGAATTATTTCACCAAAGTATGCGTCAGTATTCACGTACTTAGGCACTAATGTTAGAAGCACCAACGCAGGGGACACCAAATTTGATTAACATGGGACAGCCAAGTACACCAAACTTGATAAATATGGGACCAGCAGCCTCTCTTACACCGCAACAAATGATGCAACTGCAACAGCAACAATTACTGCAACAGCAACAGATGATGCAACAACAATTAATGCAACAACAACAGCAACAACTAATGCAGAGATCAGGGATGACCACAGACCAGAAGATGACAAAAGATCAGATAATGATGCTCTATGGCAACTCTGGAACTGGAACTTCAACCATCCTCCCTACAACTCAAACAGCGCAAACTTCAGGTAAACCTAGAGGCAACTACAATGTCGATCTTAGTGCCCTCACTGGTGTTCAGCGGCCACAACAAACACCAGTGACCGTACCAACCTACCCTGTTTATACGTACGTGCTTTTTCCACTTTCCATAATTAACTTTTCTCCTTCCAAAACACAACAAACAACAAAACCAAACAGAAATCCTAATGTGATGTATACCCAAAACACCACTGGCTACCAGACCCCAGTTTACTACCAGCCGCCCACCCCTGGACACTATGGGTACTTACCCCTATGTTTTGAGCACATGTTTATCTTGTTACTGACTCTGCCAAAAAAAAAAAAAGGTTCAAGAAAGTATGACCCTGGTGTAGGGCCCATTGCCTTTTTGCAAACCCCAACTGACAACAAACCAAACCGTTTTGCCAAAACCAAATAGACTTTTATTTTCTCTTACTCCTCTTGCTAATTTCGTTTTTCCTGCCGTTTGTTTTTGGTTTTTTTTTGGTGATGTCGTCCAGTGCATCGACACACCGCGAGTCGGTGACGACGACGGGATTCTCGGGAACGACGACGTCGGTGGTGCACGGGGTCACGGACCGGCGGCGCCGCGAGGTGGAGACCATCAGGAAGAGCGACCGGCTGCGGATCCTGTCGTCCAAGCGGCCCCGCACCACGCCCCCCTTCGCGCCCTCCTTGCCCTCTGCCTCCTCCTGCGCGGCCACGCACGAGGCACCGGGCGGGGCGACCGGGAGCAGCAGCGAAGCCACGGGCACAGGGTATGCTGCCGCCACTAGTTCTACTGCGAGCGCAACGGGGACGGGGACGGGGTCGGGCACGGGAACGGCGAGCTGGAGCGGAGGCGGCGGGATGGGGGTCACCACGGGGTGCGGGGCCAGCGAGCACAACGGGGGAGGCGGGGGTGCGAGCACGGGGAAGCACACGGGGATGGAATTGGACCATGGTGTGGGGTGTTTTTTTTTTTTTTGTTTGTTTGTTGTTGTGCTTGACCCAGTAACTCCCCTCCCTAGGTCCCCATGTTTCTTTTCTCCCTAGTGGTGGGGCTCCTATGCTGATGAAATCGGAGGGGACAACTGCGGACCAGCGTGCCGCGTCTGCAATTGCAATGCTGTCATCACCATCCCTTCCACAACAGAAATGTGGGATGGACACACTTTGCCGTATGATGTCTGATACCTTTGAACCCCCCATTGATAAAGTCACCCAGCCCGCTACAATGCAAAGAATCCTGGTAGCACCGTGATTTACTTTGAATATATTAACTTTTCCCGCAAATAGAGCTATTTGACCGGAACTGATGCGGACTTGCAGCTGTATGCTACATGGTGCATTACAAGTAACACACCACCTCAGTGCTTTGTGTTCCCCTAACCGTACACCCAGATATTGCTGCAATTGGATCTCACGAACAAACACAATCTATAATGCTTGCAGCACCTTATCTTATTGCTTTTCTTTCATGCCCAAATGCAGTTTCTTTCCAGTAGCTATGCTTCTACTTTGCTCAATAGAATTTAGGCACTCCAAGAACAAGCAAGTTGGGCACTTGGTAACATAGCTGGTGACAGTATCACGTTTAGAAATACAATTCGTGCAAACGGAGCTATTCTTCCATTAGTCTCTCTGTTGAAATCAAAGGTATGTGGTATTTATTCTGAAGAGGGAAGAAAACCCAAAAAATGCAAGGTACCAAGTGTTGTTCACACAGCAGCATTTGCTTTGAGCAATCTCGCAAAGGGGCCTGTTCCTAAAATTGGAGACTTCTTTTCAGCTGGAATTGCTCCTCTCCTTGTGTCCTGCTTCAGTTCCTCCGTTGCTAGTATTCTCCTCTTGCCTGCTCTCACACGCACACAGGATTCTTCCGTGCTTATCGAGATCGCATGGCTTTCCACCTATATGGTTGCATCAGAAGAGACATATGCAAACCAACTTTTGGAGGCTGGGTTTTTTCCTGTACTGGTGTGAATTTACTGGGTTCCCTTCTGTTACCACTCCTCCCTTATTCTAACAACCCTGATTCTCACAACTTGTTCAGGTTAATACATTCGTTAATGCCGCACTTGATGAGCTCATCATCCCGTGTCTGAGAATCCTTGGTATGCATCTTAGGAAAAAAATATAGCCTTTCCAACCTACTAGGTAATTACATATGCCAGCAAACAAATGGTGATGACTTTACAAAGGCTTTGGTCTCAGATCCCAGGATGATTGATACTTTCAAGCGTTTGATTACATCCACAAACACAAAGTTTATCCCATTTGAACTTGATTACAAGGCTTAGTCAACAATCACAGTACTGTGTTGAAAGAATGTGCATGGGTAATTTCCAACGTAGCTGGTGGATTAGAAGAATATTCTGATACACTGATACGAGAAGGATTTTTACCACCAATGGTTGAAGTTTTGGCAACAGCCAATTTTGATGCCAGAAAAGAGGTCCACTTACTTGGAAGAAGACCTGTTAGCTAACATGCACAAGATGAGCTATGCAATTGCGAATCTATGTAGAGAGAAACACGTAGAACTCGTAGTTGCAGCTGGTGCCATCTCCCCAATGTGTGAGCTCCTGGAGTCAAGTGCTCACGATAATGAAGTTCCCGATGTAATTATGTTCTTCTTGGACCAAGTCATGCACTTCCATCCCCAAGTATTAACCCCACCCAGAGCATTCTTTATTTCACTAACTACCACAACAGGGTACTACCTTGGTTGAGGAAGCTGGAGGCATCAGTGCTTTGGAGACACTACACTTCCACAAAAATCCTGAGCTCCATAGAAAAGCCTCTGCCCTTATTGATAAATACTTCACAGAAGAAGAACCTGAGGTACAAATTCCCACTATTGCGGAGAACTAACAAGCCAAAAACACAGAACCCATTTGAGGACGACGAGGACACCAGCACACCCTATCCCGCTTGGCGGTTAACTGAAAAGAGTTGATGAAGTCCGAAGTGCGAGCGGGTCACCCTCGAATCTCTGAACTTAGATATACCCGAAAATTTATTGGACGTTTCAGTCAAAAACCCGCCACACAAACAAAAAACGAGAACTATCATCAAAATCAAACGAAATGCACTGGGTGCGCCCAGTGGATAAACTTGTTTTTTGTTGGTTGTTTTTATTTTTCATTCATTATGCCGTTTTTTGACTGAAACGTCCAATAGCTCCAATTACTAAACTGCCATTGAAGTGCTCGAATTGTTCATCGCCACACCCGCCGAAAGTTTTCGGCGACGATCATTTTCGCAGACCATCATGTGTCGTGGTTTTAGGTGCCGGAACGAACTTTTTTACCGACGGGGTTAGTCCGACTGTGGGTAGTGCCCACTTGTAATGTTTTCGCAGCAGTACCACGCCACCGCACAACTGCATTAGAATCCGACGTAACAACAATTTCTACCTGTAATTTTCTTTTTCAAATTGTTCATTGAAATTCCTTCAATTTGGAGTTGGGAATTGGCTGAATAAAAAAAACACGAAAACATTACAAGTGGGCACTACCCACAGTCGGACTAACCCCTAAGTAGGAAAGCCTACTTCCTCCCACAGTTCGCCAGACATCCACCGACTGCACCTCAGCCGATTTGCACATACATGCACCCGGAGAAGCATGACTTGAACCTTCCACACTGAATTACACCTTCCACGTGCAGGCTCATAAGCGCGAGCAACACACACAACATTCACCTCTTATCCATCCTTGATAACAAGTCAACAATGAGCACCACCACTCCGACACGTCTGTCACAAGAGTTCATTTCCGTGGCACGAGGGCGCCTCCTTCTGAACGACACAGCTGCCCTCATGGAGAGCAAGAGCTTCGTGGGAGTCATGGGGCCGCCAGGCGCCGGCAAGAGCACGCTCTGCACAGCGCTCGTCAACGCCGCATTTGGCACACATCTGTCCGCGTTCGAGGCAGCCAACTCCTTGGAGACATTCACCCGAGGAATTTGGATGCTGTCACTGGAATACCGGAGGTCGCTGGAGACCACCTCTGACTGGGAGCCGCTCGACGTGGAGGGGTTCCAGTCGGACGACGAGGGCTGCTACAGGCTCACCATGGTCATGGCTTTGCTCTCAGAGGTGGTTGTGTTTTGCAACCGCAACCCACGGTATGACGATCTGTTCAAAGCGGCCCGCACCCTTGCTTCTGGGCTCAAGTTATGTGAGCGTTTCTCTCTCAAGTCTCCAATAAAGATGGTTTTTGTGCAGCTGCGCCCCGGGGAGGAGACTGAGATCATCCAAAAACTCTTGGAAAAAGTGAAATCGCTCTTGCCAGAAGGAATACAAGTCCAAGTGTTCTTCCTACCAGAACTCAGGGGGGTGTCCACCAATGCGGCTTTCTCACCGGAATTCATCGCAGCCACCAGAACCTTGGTCTCCATGTTTAAATTCGGTCCTTTAATTGCCGCTGCAGCCAAGAAAACCATGCTCGAGGAGATGATTCGAAATGTCAACAGCAACAGTGAAAATGAATGCAAAGAAACGGCCAAGAAGTTTTTTAGGCAGGACTGCGACAGGATCATGATGACCGTCAAGGCACAGGAGACGTTACTCCATACCAAAAGAGCAGTCGATCTGCATGTATGCTCTGGCGACACCACTCTTGCCCAGTATGTTGGCAACCCTGTATTCCCCACATCATATCACTTTGAAGAATCGCCCTACTACAGCAACGGCGCTTCCTCCATTGCCAACGACCTCGACGCGGAGTGCATCCCCCCCCTCCAGCTGGAACTGCAGGAAATATACAAGAAGCACTTTACCCTCAAAATGAATACGCTGAAAGTTGAACAAGAGGAAGAACGAAAGAGGCAAGAGGAAGAACGAAAGAGGCAAGCAGAAGAACAAAAGAGGCAAGAGGAAGCACGCAGCGTCATGGAGGCGGAGCGAATAAAGCGGAATGCCGCCGTAGAAGAAGCACGATTGAATTCACTAAAGGCACAGCTGGAAGCCAAAATCGAGGAGGCCATCACAGCAGGCAAGCGCAGAGCCTTGGCAGAGCTCTCGGCTGCAGACGTGCACCGGCCTCTGTGGGACCGCGTCCGCCTTTCGGCCTGGGATGACCTCATAAAGAACGAAAAGCTGCAAGCCGAGGCATTAGCCAGGACACACGTTCGCCTTGCAAACCCGGGCTCCCGCTGGCACTCGTTCAGGGACTGGTACGAAGGCCAGAAGGACGTGATCAGAGTAAGGTGGGACACACAAATCCAAAACGCGAAGTGGCACGCGCCTGTAATGGCGTTCGGCGACATGCACTGCAACAACGGACACAGCCTGAACACCGCCGTATCGTGCGGTACATGTAATGGTGGGATCTATTGGGTTGATGGCCCACACTGTGTCATTGCCTGCCAGACCTGCGGAAGGCCCTGGATGACTGACCTTACTACAGTCTGTGGAAAGTGTGGTGCTGGTGCCAAATGCCGCATTCGTGAAAGCACCTATTTACCGTAACGGTTTTGGAAAAAAAGCACTTACTTTTTTTTTGGACGGTGGGTGTATCGGTATCTTGCAACGATCCAATCGCCCGCGATTTTTAATTACGCATCGGCTTATGGTGAAAACGAAGTGCAAAGAGCAACACAATGGCCGGTTGTGACACCAAAAAGACGTCGACCACAATGAAGACGTACACATTCCGGGCACGATGCCTTTCTGTGCCACCAAAAGGCAACACTCATTTGCTGCATGTTGTTGGGTGTCTCATAGCGGACGCAATCATCACTATCGTTGGCACTGCCATAAGAGACATATCCGTCAGTTTCCACTTGTGGGGGCAGAGACTAACAGAAGTAAGAGGAACAGTGTACCAGCAGTACAGACAATGGAGGTGTTTGGCACGCCCAGCAACAGTAAAGTAGGTTCCAGTAATGATAGAGAAGGTTCCGGCTATGGTAAAGAAGTTGCCGGTAATTGTAGAGCCAGTTCAGGAAGGCGCTGCCCTACTCCTATTTGAATAGCACCAACAGAGATTACTACCACCACTATTCACGGCGCTATGATTATTATTGTACAAATAGTAATTCTGGGATACCATCGCACACTGTAGGAAAGTCAGGCCGCCTGGTAACTCCCTCCCTTTGGAAAGGTGCACTACACACCCACTTGCACCCCTCCTCCCTCGTTCTCCCTCGTCTTTCGTCTCACCCACTCCACAATGTATTCATTGTCGTGGCTTGTGTGAAGATGGGGTGTTGTTCTCGGAAAAAATTGAATCTTTTGTTACCAGAAAGGTTTTACAGTTAGATCAACGGTTTTTTTCCCCGATGACTACGAAGGGAACCGCGGACTGGGTGCTGGTGCCCGGCATCTCATTCAAAGAACAAATTATGGCACTGATGATGTCGTCTCACGCACGGTGCGGGCGACTGAGCCCAGCCTCAGTCCTCACTGGGAGCGAAAACGCAGCCCTGCTGAGATCGATGGCCCAATCATGGTCGCACGGCTGGGTTGTGCTCCAGAACACGGAGTCCGTACTTGTGGGAGTATCACTGTCCACGCTCGGGGTTGTCTCCTGGACGAAACCGTGCAACATGCGCGGCGTCGTTTGGGTCGACAGCTCTCGCTGCTTCATTGCGACTAGTACAGGGGCTTATTTGATGAACCCAGTGACTGACCAAAGGGTCGACGTGCCTGGGTATGTATTCTCGATCAAATACGAGTTCTGCGGCCGCTGGATTATCGATTATGGGAGGTGGATGGTGTGGAAGCTGGTTCCGGGAGGAGTGTGCGGGCCAAAGACTTTGAGGTGGATTGATGATGGCAGTGCTGGTGTTGTAGTTGACGCGGGTAATTTGGTTGGAATCAGAACAGGAGCCGTGGGTAGGAGGAAGAAGAAGAAGAGCACGGTGCCGAGGGATGAGGGGTGGCGTTTCGGCCGCGTCGTGGGGGATGGGTTCTTTGATGTGTTTGGTAGAGACAGGGATGGGCTCACTGTGTTACACTTGGTTGACGCGGAGAGGGCGTATGAGACTGGGATAATGGCTCCTGTGGATTCCGTGAAGATTACAGCTCCCGAACACCTGGGCAGTGGAACACAAGGCCGCACTTATTGCTTCTGGGGATCAAAGCGAGTTGTTATTCCTCGTCTGAAAGAAGTTTTCCTGTATGACCTGAACGCTGGGACGGTTATCCACAAGGAATCCACAAGCTATTCTTTATTGGATAACTTTTTCATTACATATAGCAAGCCTGATAGAACACTCCAGATGGAGGCATGGGACTTCAGAGGAGCCGGAGCTGCAACAGCCCCAACACTAATTACTATACCCTATGAGAGTGAGACCGTGTGCGTGGGAACTGCTGGTGACCTCATTGCAATTGAGGACAGTTCCAGGACTATAGTTGTCGAACCCTCCTCCGGTGTCATCGTATTCACTCTGTATCGAGACATGCCCCACCAACTGTACTCCTTCCTAACTCCCAAGGCCAAAACTCTTCGTTATTGAGAACAATCCATGAATAGGAATATGTTTTTTTGGAATAGTCGCGAAAAATATTTATGGTTTTTTCCTACTACATTTTACAGACACTGCTGCCTCCCTTCTCCCTCTCTTCCTCCTTGTTTGCTGATGATTTCCCCAGCAACCCAGTTAAGTTGGGAACAAGCCGTGATAGTCTGGTGGCTGGAGATGACTGGACCACCAGGCCCAGTACTCCACTTCCACCAGTGGTGGGAGTTGCGTTGGATAATGACGTGGTGCTGCTGCTTGTTTGTGAGGGGGTACCTGATGATGTGGTGGAGGTACCACTCGGTGATGTTGGCGCTGTGGTTGCTGCGGATGTGGATGCTGATGTGGCTGCTGATACAGTGGTTGGTGTGGGAGAGGTGGATAGGGTGGGACTAAGGGGGGTTTTTGGGGGTGTGAGTGCCCACACATACAACCTCTTGTCACTGCCTCCGCCATAAATAGCCCCAGTGTCAGAGTGAACACAGAGTGCAGAGCCGTCAAGCCGGCGTAGGCAACGCTCGCTGTGCACATCCCAGAGCTTAATGACCTATGTGTGTTAGTGCGAGCCGAAACTTGCAGGACAATCCTACCTTGTCTTTACCACAAGATACAATTTTTACATCATCAAATGACAAACTGTACACTGGCGCCCCAGAGTAAAATGATTTTGTACATTGGAGGTGCTTTAAGTCCCAGCGATGAATGAAGCCGTCATTTCCCCCACTTATAAGTACATTATCCCCAGCAACATGGTTCAACGAAGTCACTTCACCCTTGTGGCCTTGTTTGTTGTTATTGTTGGATCGGTGAAGCCAGGTATAAAATAAAAGAATGCACCTCGGAGGCTTGACACAACATGGAAAGTGGGAGTGCGTGGATCCCAGAGTCTTACAACACCATCTTCATACCCAGAGGCAATCAAATCACCATGGAACGTGACAGTTAATGGTGACGCCTCTGTATTTCCTCTTAGTGTGGAAATTGTGGTTGCTGTCTGTAAGTCCCACAGAAGAAGAGTTCGGTCCTTGGAACCACTTACAAACCGTGTGCCATCAACAGAAAGGCATGTAACGATTTCCTTGTGTTTACCGACAATCTGTATGTGGTGACAAGGGGTTGAAGTTCATAATCGTACTTGGCAAAGTCCTTTGGTTTTGCACCTGCTATCCAAGTACCATAGGCGGATGGTTTTATCTGCAGAACCGCTTTGTTTGCATTAGCTTGTAGTTACCCACCAATTCTCTGGGAAGGATACCTTAACAGGGAATATCCTGCCGCTTCGGGAGTTATAAAATCTAGGCATGTCACTGTGCCACGATGTCCATGCAAGGTATTTATTCTCCGCCTTTTGTTAAGATCCCAAATCTGTACCTGGTCACAATTGATTTTGATGTCAGCAAACCTTGATGTTTTTATCAGCACTGCCAGTAAATATCAGTGGGTCCATGCCACCATTGCACCGTAATGTTGTAATTGGCTTTTTATGGCCCTTGAACACTGCAGGCACAATTTCTTTTGTAGCCCAAGCATGTTGGTTACAGACATAGTTGGTAAACATATTTTTCCATGACTTATCTGTGGAATTTAAGTGGGGCCATTGATAATGTCAGCCTAACCTTTGACAATAACGGTATTCCAGTAGTCAAGGCAGACAAGTTGCCATATGTTGTCATCTTTAAATACTTGCAACCAGGTTCGACAGACCTGGCTTGAATCAACATAAGAAAAGCAGTATGTAAGCTACCTGGGGAAGATGCCGTAAATCTGAGACTGTAAGGAACTTCAAGATTGTTACAATGACACTTGGTGGAAGATTTTCTAAGAGGAAGTGTGGACGGGATACGACTGAAATGGAAGCTGGTTGGCCGCCGAGATCGCCCGAAAGTGGTGAAGCGGGGTTTAGAGGCGGGGATGAAAACTTTGGGAAGGACAGCTGCATAACATCAAGTTGGTGTGAATGCGAGTGTTGTCGCTGGTGGGAATGAGAGCGTTGACGAGTGTGGGTATGATGCGTGCGTGGTTGTGGAGATGTCGGCTCTGAAGGCTGGATAGAGGGAACCGATGTGGAAGAGACAGTGGGTCCTTGCATTTCAACTCCACTCGTTGCTGGAGAGATGGAGAGCTCAAGATTTGAAAGGGAAAGGGCCGATTTTACGCGTTCCATTGTAAGGAAGGGATTCTTCAGGAGTTGTTGGGCAGTTGGTCTGAGTGTGGGATCTCTAAATAAACTTGTAAGTAAAATACTAAAACTACAACACTACCGTTGTAGACAGGTATCAAGAAGTTGCTGCAACTGTGGCGACAAATGGGAAGGTATATGCAGAGGTGTTGTAGTATTACAGATGAAATGCATTGCTTGTGTAGGATCTATTTTCCACTTTCATTCAAAGATGTCGAGGGAAAGTGTGGAAAATAAACTTGGGAATTGCTGGCTCCAGGGTGGTTTACCAGTAACCATCTCCACAATTGTGCATGCCAAGCTCCAGATGTCAGCAGAGCTAGAGGGGTTTGAGAGACTGGCAGTTAGAGTAAACATACGGTCCATGGCCATTGGCAAGCATTACTTCTGGTGCCTACCACATATTATTTGACAAAAGAGAAAGAAGACAGATAATATACCATCCAAAATGGAGTCCCTCGCACACTGTTTGGTTGAGATTGAGCAATAGTATCTACAGAAGAAAGTTGATTAAAATCTTGGTTGTTACATTTTTCTTATATACCTGTAATATTTCTGGAGCACCCAAAATCAGACAACTTCACATTCTCCCTCCCAACACCAGTGTCAAGTAAAATATTAGCACACTAAGGATTATTAGGTTGCTTGGGTAATCAGTCATGCCTTTATGTCCCTGTGTAGAATATTGTTCTCGTGAAGATATGCTAAGCCTTGTAGTAGTTGCTTTGTATAAGAGCGCACCATATTTTCAGAAAATGGACCAAACTTGGATAAAATGGAGCTGAGTGAACCGCCACCAACATACCTGTACTTGTAAGAAGAATTACGAGACAAAGTAAGAACATACTCCATAAAAATATTCAGCATCAAGCCATCGATCGTAGCCCCCAAATATTTGACAATATTTGGGTGCACAAGCTTTTTCATCAACTGGATCTCTTTGTCATAAGATTTCAGAAGCTAGTATGCATTAGCCCAGTTGCAGGCAAATTCAAAGTACCTGTTGTGCATTTTCATCAGATATATTCTCAATTTCAATTTGTTTCACAGCGAATATTTCTCCAGTATCTTTATTCATCCCTAGATACACAGTGCCGAAGCCACCCCTTCCAACCCGTTGCATTTTTTGCCAGTTTTGGGGTGTAGTTGTACACTTTGGTACAGTGTAGTTAACCTGCACTTTGGATTAGCGGGATACTTGTGACTTCTAACTTCCTTCAAATTACCTTAATTTCTGGGGCATCAACTCTTATTTCAAGTGGTAGTACTGAGGAGGTTACTTCCAGTTGAAAAGGAATTGGTGGAGGTGAGTGAGACATGGGAGACGGGGATAGTGATGGAGTTGGTAACGGAGATGGCTGTGGAGACGGTAAGGGAGAAACTGGGGAATTTTCAGACATTGCCGCATGTTTTGGTGATGACGGGGGGGTTTTCTCTGCGTCTCTGCTGGAGGATTCCCTTAATACTGGGGGATCAAGTCGGGGTGGTGTTCGTGTATACTCTGGTGGGGTAGACTCCTCATCAAACTGCCCACTTTCAGAGGTGTCTTCATCTTCATTTTCTGTTCCGCTACTGGTGTCACCTTCCGTGGTACTACTAATTTCAATTTCTCCTTCCTCACTTTTTTGAATCTCACTGTTACTGGAACTCTGTGCTTCACTACTTTCACTTTCAGAGCTGTCATTCTTGACGGATTCCTTGTAATCGTTCTTGTTACTGGAATTGTATACTGAAAGCTTTCTTTCAAGTTCTCCTCCAGAGCTACTTTCACTTCCTTTACTGTGCGTCTTCTTTTTTCTTGGATTGAAATTTTCATGTAGCCTCTGATAGTTTGCTGCTGGAGGAAATGAACCCAACTTATCCTCCGATTGGTAGGAGGCTGTTGGCGCACATGTACGCTGACGAGAAAGATGCATGGGTGTGGGTTGAAATGTACTTTGAATTTGAGAGGGAAAAGGGTCATGAACTTGGTCAGTTGGATTACTTTTTCCTGGACGAAAGATTGAAAACTGGTCTGGAGGATTCCGAGCTCTCTTATTAGTGTCAGCTAATGGTGTCTGACCAAGTGCAATTTCATGGGGATTGCTACCTTCGTGTGGTAATTTTATGGGAAGGGATTGTATTTGTGGTTGGGATGACTCAGTCGTGAAGTAACTTGAATTTGATACAAGAGTGAGTGGTGCTGGAAGTGATGATCTTAAAGAAAACTGCCGGTGGTTATGCTGTTCTTGTGGTGTGGAAGCTCGTTGATATTCCACTTCTGTTGGTGGAAATTGTGTAGGTTGCTGCGGTTGTGGTTGCTTAGGAGGTTGAAGTATGGCTGGTGATTGTGATTGGCTAGGAAGGGGTAATGGCGGAGGTGACAGAGGCAACTGGGGTTGGAATAATAAGGACTGGGGCTGTGAGGTGTGGTGTTTCTCGGAGTGGTGAGTTTTAGATGTGTGCTGAGTATGGTGGTGCTGGTGATGGTGGTGATTTTTCCTGTCACTCACACTAGGTGAGGAGATGGCCCGTGGCATTGAGTGTGCATTTGGAGACTGTGATCTGGATTGAGTGAAATTTTGCTGTTTCAAGGAAGATTGACACGAGTGTGGAGATGGCGAATTGGCTAAGCGCGTATCTCCCCTACTGTCACTTGTCACAATTGGAGGGTCTATATCTGTCCCACCCTCCCTGGGATATCTATCTTCACGGGTGAAGTCTCGGTGAAGGGACCATGGTGAAGTGGTGGATGTGCGCCGGTAAAATTCTGCGGGATCTGATTCAGCACGATTTCTAATGTTGGGAAATTAATATGTAAAAAGTATGCCAAGCTCACTGCTACCTTGTTGGTGTTCGTTTAAGATATACCCTTAAAGCTGACACATCGTTTTTTCTCTTTCTAGCCTTTCTGTGAAGATACATTAGTACTGCCTCTTCGAGCCAAGAGCTCCCGGTACCAACAGTGACTATTTCGTGATCGTTATCTTCATACCTAGTCAAACAAAAATAAACCATAAATAACGAAATAGTAGCCTCAGATTTGTCCAGAAATAAAAGCAAAGAAAAAGAGAAAAAGAGCACAAGTTGAAAAAAGAAGGAAAAGGTACTGGTACACTGTCACTGGCTCCCCAAAGACACGGCACATTTGAGCCACAACGAATGCCTCGGACGCACCCTGTGATACGTGAATTACGTGTATCACATTATCCAGGTAACACTTCAATCGGACCTGCGATCCCGTCGAATGGAGGTTATTCCCTACCCAGGATATAGTAATAATAATAAGATAATACAAACGTGTGGACTGTGTCCATTAGTGTTCGGTTTTATTTTGAGTTTTGGTTGGCAGAATGAATGCAACGTGTCACCCAAAATGAAAAGAAAGGAAGGAAGTTCCTCCTCCACACCATAATTTATCTGCCGGGCCTGGGTCTTGGTGTGAAGCAACGTCCAGGGGGTTTTATTGTCGTTCTTGTCCCCAGCAAGGATCCGGCCGTCCCTCCACTGAATGTCGTCGACAAGGGACACTCCTTTTTCTTCCTCTTTTTTCACCTTTGATTCGCCGTATTCCATCTCTTCACGGACCTTCATCAGTGTCTCCTCTGTGCAAGGCCACCCCAGGCTCCTCCGTCCAGTATTCCTCTGTCCTCTCAGCCGACAGGCCCAACTCCGACAGCATGCGCCGGACTCACGGCCTTCAGTCCCCAGATGATCAAACCAAGTTGTCTGTTGAGCAGACAAAACGAAAAGGGAAAAAATGGGGTCAGTGGTGACGGGAGCGGTTGGTGTGTCTGTGCTCTTGGTCGTTGTTGCTGTTTTATTTGGTCTGAAGATCAAGTTTACGCCGGAGGTAGTTTTGTTCTGGAAATCTACACTTTTTTTTGGTTTTTTTTGTATTACTTCCTTATTATTATTTGGTGCTGTCGTTGTTTTCCTATTTGTTTGGTTTTTAACCAGCAAAGTGCAGGTTTCTAGTGTTTGGATTCCTGGGGAGAACTACTTTGAGGATCCATTGTCACAAACGCGGCATAGTTTCCCGGCACTGGTTGCTGGTCTTACTTCCTGTGGTTTTTCTTAATCTGATTGATTCTTTGCAAGGAAGCGGCCGTTCATCTCACTCTTCCCCGTCTTCTGTTTACCTCTCTGTGATTGTTCCAGCCTACAATGAACAAGTATGTTCCACATTGCCAACTGAATGTAATAATGCAGCGGGCGTGGCAATCACAAACGTAAATATAAAACGGGGATTGCATCACAACCCACACAGAAAAGGCTCCCAGCGATGCTGAACGAAACTATAGCGTATCTTCATCACCGTGCTACTGTTGACCCATCGTTCACATACGAAATTATTATTGTGGATGACGGCAGCAAAGATAGTACCACCATGTGTGCCCAGAGTTACCTGCTGCCACAGGGATCGCCAGATTGTGATAAGAATCCCGAGTTACCTCTGCTCACAACAGAAAACTTTAGGGTTCTCAAGTTACTGAAAAATCGAGGAAAAGGAGGAGCCGTAAAGCGGGTGTGCACTGTCTTTGATCAGTTCATCTCATAAAGGTGACACAAAAGGGCATGCTCTGTGCTAGGGGCCAGTTGTTACTGATGGTGGATGCAGATGGTGCCACCAAATTTAGTGACTTGGAATCTTTGGAGAAACAACTCCAGCCTTTTGTATCTTCACACACTGCTGGCTTAGCAATAGGCTCACGGGCCCACATGCAAACGGAAACTGAAGTACAGGTACATGCTTATTAGTTTCCATTCAAAAGCTTATGAGAGATCTACTCAGCGCACATTCATTCGAATGATTCTACAGAAGGGTTTCCATGCATTTGTGACTGTTATGTGCAGCTACGCTGGACACATAAAAGACACACAATGCGGCTTTAAGTTATTTACCAGAGAAGCTGCCGCATTACTATTTCCAAATCAACACATTGAGAGGTGAGTATTTCCAACCAAACAAAAACCACTTGACATTAGCATAGATGGGCATTTGACATTGAGCTCATTTATCTTGCTTCCAAGCAGGGTGTTAAACTCTTTGAAGTGCCTGTCAACTGGCATGAAATTGATGGGTCAAAGTTAACGCCATTTGCATCTTCCGTTCAAGTACAGTTCTCTTTCTATGGACATTCATTCATCTTTTACAGATGGCACGAGACCTCTTGAGGATTCGACTTATGTACCTGTTTGGTTTATGGTCGATACAATAGAGATCATTTATGTTGTTGGCCAAAAAAGGAAGTGCTGGAACAAAAAAAAGAAATCGTATTTCTAACTCAAAGAAGTTTTACATACTCAGCAGGCACAAATCCCTCTTTGTCACCCATCCTAGCATACCACCATCCACTATCATCCTGCTCAGTGATGAACAGGACATCGCCTTCCGAAATAGCCATTTCCTTGTCATTGGTTGGAGTGTAGTCGTAGAGAGCCTGAGCCCTGGTACCCTCGGAATCACCTGATTCCTGTGTGTCTTCACTGTTCTCCTTGGGCTTTTCAGTCGTTTCTGCGGCGGGTGTTGCTGCTGGCTCGTCGTCATCTATCAGGTTCAGGATTAGTTATTTGTGGAAGTGTAACGTTTATGTACCAAATGGATTGCTGCCAGGTACAACTGCAGCGGTTGCAGCAGGTGTGTTATCACGTTTTGGTTTTGGGGCCTCTTCACTCGTTGCTTCTGATGAGCGCTTGAATAAGGGAGTGGTGCTGGCTGGTGCAGGAGCTGGGTCAGATGGCTTGCTGCTTCGGATTGATGGGGACCCAACACTTTTGGTGGTTCCGTCCCACGATTCAAACAAAATTGGCTCTGGAACGGATACACCAGTTGCATTTTGTTCACACCAGGAAGAGATATCTAAATTGTTACTAAGTGGTGAACCAGTAGGTAAAATGTGAACCTCCGGCAACAGAAATTGAATTGGCACCAGAATTAATATTCTGCATTGTCTTGTCCCATTTTTCTGGAAGCTTAATGGCATCCATGTTTTTAACGTACTTGATGATGGTGTCTTTGACGAAAGTTATTCTTTCTTCCTACAGTTTTGAAGTCAGAGTTTATGATAACGGTCTCCAAAGTGCCTCAAATTGTTGGAACTCTCTCAACGCGTTGGGCTGTTCTGTTTCATAGTGGGCAGCTTGCATTTCATTGCTTTTCCCAAGAACTTCTGTATACTTATCTTCTGCTGCTTTGGCTTTGTCCTGTTGGTAAAAGTTTTATTTTTTTTTCTCTAAATTAGGGAGGGAGATTACCTTTGCTTGTTGTAATTTTGTCTCCGCGTCTGTTTTGGCTTTGGCTTTCAGGGTTCCGTCAGCTTCCTTTTTAGTGAATGCTGTCTGCTGGGCATTAGCATCCTTCGTGAGTTTCACATAGTTCTCTTTGGTTTTTTTCAGTGTGTCAAGCTGGGTTTTCCAATCTTTCGTGATCTTGTGAGCATTGTGCATAAGGAGTTTTTGCTTTTTCTCTCGTTCTTTGACAAAAGTGTCCACTTCCTTGCTAAGGGCGATGAGCTGCTCCACAAATGGATTCTGGCACATGAAGACCCCTTCCATTTCCGTAACGAGTGCAGACATTGCGGCCTGAGGGTTAAATGATTAGTTGATTATTGCTACTGCGTTATTGACTCTGCACCTGTACTGTGAAATCAAGCAGGGGTAACTTCTTTTGTTTGAAAGTGGTACAAAGAGTACCCATTTTAGATAGGTATTCCTTGTGAAAGATAAGAACAGGGACAATAAAGTAAGAATAGGCACCTTTTGAATTTCCCTATGCAGATAAAATAAGCACACAAAACCGAAGCATCTTTAAAAAAAACAAAAAAAAAAGGCTGCAAAATAATTAAAAAACGTACGACAAGTGCTTGAAAAAAGAACCCAGTTGTTTCGTAGATCTCAGAGTCGCCAACGTGCGTTTGTCCAGGGTCTCAAACCCATCCAGCAACGTCTGCGGAAATCCCTTGCTCATCTCCTTGTGTTGATTTAAGAGTGCGTTTGAAACTTGATTGGCTACTGCCGAGAAAAAAAAAAATAGACAGACACCCGCACTCTCGTTGTTTCGAAAACTTTGTTTTTTCTTTTTTGGCTCTTCACTCACTTTGATTTTGGGCGAAAACTATGCCGTGAAAGCGCACGCAGGCTCATCTCATCCAAGCTGATTCACAGCTCCCCCTGCAAGCGCATGAGTTGTGGAATACTAATAACATGGCTTCGAATCCGATAGTCTAGCTTCTTTCTGTTTTCTTAGCTTGGCTATTTCTAATTTTCTTTTTCACTTTTGGCTGACTCGGCCAATTCCACGGTCAGATCTGCACCTTCTGGAAACCATAATCTGAACGAAAACAAGCCAAGCAACGATGTCAACCCTCGAAGTCTGCGAGCCTTGCCTTCTCCCCGACTACTGCGACAACACCTTCGTGAGCGCAGGGTTCCCCGCCTGGGGCGACCCCGACGACCCCTCGTGCCTCGCCCCCGCGCCCTCCCTCCTCTACCAGCAGAACCTGCTCGACTTTTCTTCCTCGGCCGCAGCCGCCCCAGGGTCGCCCCTGCCTCTGCCACTGCCACTGCCCCTGGACGGGCTCGCTCCCGCCAGCCCCCCCGCGTGCTCTCCCTCCGGCCGCTACTGCTTCGAGCCGCCTCCCCCGCTCCCCCTGCAGGGCGTCGTGCCCGCGCCCGGCTCCTGCTCCCCGCCGTCCTCGTCGTCTACCTCTTCTTCGTCCACCTCGTCCCCGCTGCCATACTCGTTTGGATCTTGCTCCGATGACAGCACGACGCCGCCGCCGCCGCAGATGCAGCAGCAGCAGCAGCCGCAGACGATTCTTGTGCCACAAATGATTCCGCCGGGAATGGAACTGGCCTTCTTGCCGCAGCCTTGTCTCGGTTCTGATCCATCCGCTGCACTACCCTGTGCCTCTATTATGGGTGAGGCCCCACAGCAAGACAGACCAAAGAGAAGAAGATGTGGGCAGCAGCAATTAGATTGGCACTTACAAACCAATTCTATTCTAGTCACGAATCCAAACCCGGTGGGGAACTATGATCCTGCCGCAATTGCATCCACGTCACCTGTTTTCCCTACTACAATGCCAGTTGTGAACCCACCCCCTGTTGGTGTTAAACTTCCACGTTCTATGCTGCTGAAAATGTCAACTGGTGACATTCTGGAATATGCACGTTCTGTAAGCTCGACCCGCGTTCTTACTACAGAGGAAATCCGCGATCTCAAGAAGCAAAAACGGTGCGTGAATATTGTGCTCGTAATCGGTACTAACCAATAGTAGTATGGTTAGAAACAGGGAGTCAGCACAACTTTCTAGGCAAAGAAAGCGAGAACAAGTGGAACAACTGGAGGAAATTGTACGGAATCTCTCAAACGAGAATGACGCACTTAAGAAAGCTGCAGTAGATATGCGAACGCAACTTTCAAACTTACAGTAGGTCTGCAGAGTTCTTTCCTGTCTAAATAGTTGTATCAGGACTGAAAACGACCACTTGAAGAAACAGATTGCTGCAATCGAGGCTCATGTGTCGCGTCAGCCACCCACAGCGCACTCAACTGCATTCTCGTCCAAGCGAATTAAAGTCACTGGTGTAGCTCTCATGGTACCTTCTATCTCCTTTCAACATACTTCTAAGGCTTCCTGTAGTTAGTTCTTTTTGTTTTTGGATTGGGTATGCATCAGCTGTATGGGGCAAGGTTAGAAGGAACCCAAGGTAACCATCTTCAGCAAGCTGAATTTTTCCGTACAAGTATGTCCATCTATTCATCATATTGTGTAGTAACCCACTTAGATATGGAACTACCAGTAGAAGATGTAAGAGTCTCTAGAATCCTTCTAGAAGTGTGTTCTGTCTGTTCTGTTAATTGTTCCTCAACTCCTTAGGAAAAAGCGAACCGTGAAGAACGAATTGATTTTGATGCACAAATACTCCCTGTCACTCCAAAATCACACCTTCTTTCCTCCGCCGAGAGATCCGGTAACGCCCTTGTTCTGAGCAAGTCAGCAAACCGCCTACCTCCCAACATTCCCCAGATGCCTCCAGACTCCTTGGTAATCTCCCACATGCTTCCACCACTTATTCCTCTTAACTCACGCCCGCATTTTCAGTTTGCTGATCCTGACTGGACTCCCAAGAACATGACATACCTAGTTGCTGAAAACGTGGTGAGGTTTGACCCGCCGTGGGCCACACCCAACATCCTCTTTGACGAAGACCCATCCTTTGCGCTGCTGTTGCCCTACAGCAGCCTGAATAGAAGTGGACCGGCTTCCATTACAGGAGGAGAAATAGTTGAAGTTACATGCACAGTCATTGGTGTCAGCCTGATTCCACAGAACTGCTTGCCCAAGCAGGACTAGGTGTATTTTGTGTCTGAGTGTTAATCTTGTACTTTTAAAAGCAAACAAAATCCCCCCCTCTCACAAACAGCAACCAAACAAGCCACCCAACCAATCACCCAAATGCACATTCTCTCTGTTAGTGAAATCCTTTCCTCGCACCTGAAAACAACAGGTCAACAGTTCCTTGTTTGGGAAATGAATTTTTACAAAATTCATCTGCCGGTCCTAGCTTCGACTGCACTTCCTTGATTCAAGCGAAGGAAAATGTAAAGTGATTCAATTTGACATTTAACAAAAACAGAAAAAAACCGTTTCTCTCGGGGCAGCGTGGGTGGTACAAATGGGTGCAGGAAGCAGTATTAAGCCCGGAAGTGCGCCACCAAGGCAGATCCAACGCAACGTAGTTGTGAGGAAGATTCCGACGTCTCATCATCATGGTGCTGTAACGGGTGGTGCCTTTGGATCTAGATCTCCGCCGATTGAGTCAGTAAAGCGCTCAGCGCCTACACCTTCGATCACGCGGCCTATTGCTGTGAGTCCAGCGAGGATTTCGTCGTCTCCGCCACTTGGGGATCTATCGAGTGCACCCAGTTTGCCACCGAGCAAGTCGCCGCCGCTGGCAAAGTCTCCTCAGTTGTCAGTTTCACCTGTTGTCCCGCATTTCCCGCTGAGCCCATCGAGCTCTCCATCACCTGGTGCTCTCAGAGTGCCTGTATCAGTGTCAACGTCTCCGGCAAGTACCTGGTCTACTTCTCAGGATGGAGAGGTGGCTGCCTTGAGGGAGAGAGTTGCTCAACTGGAGCACGAACTACAGTACCCGTTTGAGGCTTCTATGTTGGTTCTAATGTCTTCGAACTTTTCTTTTTTTCTTTCTTTCAGGCTTGCAAAAGCTAGGCAGCAACAAGACGCTGCTGAGCAGTACGGAGGAGTTCTCACCAAAACTGTTTCTTGCCCGGCACAGTTCATGCCAATGTTCAAGCAAGCAGAGGAAAGAGTTGCCAGCTATTTTGCTCAGAAAGTTGAGGACCCGTCCTCGGCTTCCATCAGTATCATGGACGAGGTGAGATTTTTATATTTTTTACAGGATCCATCCATCTTTTCATGGATTCCTTAACCCCAAAATAAAACAACATCAGCGAACTGTGAGCTTCCTTTTCTTTTTCTCCTTTCTCATGTGCCTCAAAGAGATATATTATTATCCGTGGTTCTGCCATGTCCGTTGAGTTTTTCCGGCTTGTATCCACAGTTTTTGGTTCAGGCAAGAGAAGGCAGGCACTCGAGTTCACCAGAAATATCTTGTATGATTTGGCACAGGTTTTCTTATTGTTAAATGGGGTTATTTTGATCTTGGGCTAGGTTATTGGGAGAACTGATGCACAGGTCTTCAAAGCTAAAATGAACATCACCGATCCAATCATTCACCTAGCTGCCGGTACAGTTCATTTTGCTTTTGCAGGTGAAGCTGTATTCCCCATTCAACTGTAATATTCATCTGACGTAGGTTGGGCACACGTTAGAGTACTGCCAGAATCAGTTCCCATAGGACTTCCAGAAAAGTACTTCCTTTTCTATGAACACCCATACTCCTTTGAGGCACAGTCATATATTGAAAATGGAGAAACGGTGTGTCCTCGTGGAATTAAGACTGCATTGTTTGACAAACGCAGGTCGATACCCCGATATGTGTAATGAGTGCCGGGTACTCTGCTGGCTGGTGCTCGGAAGCTTTTGGACTGGATACGTGCGCAACGGAAGTGCTATGTAAAGCCAGAGGTAACTCAAAGAAAACTATTCAAGTGGTATTCACTGTACACAGGAGATGAGTGTTGCCGGTTCCTTATGAGCCACCCTTCAA
Source organism: Pelomyxa schiedti (assembly GCA_020536535.1). NCBI lineage: Eukaryota > Evosea > Pelobiontida > Pelomyxidae > Pelomyxa > Pelomyxa schiedti. The sequence goes on from JAHLWZ010000856.1 coordinate 62,574, forward strand.
CAATAAAGCAACGTGTACTGGAATACAAGCAGAATCACCCAAATCTTAATGTGTTCACAGACGGAGCACCCGGGGTATAGTAATCCTCTTGAACTCGAAAGAAATCTCACTTGATGTCACAGTTCTTCCTCTCAGGTAAAGCTGATGAAGACCTAAGAACCCAGGTTGTAAATGCCGAAGCCACGGCATCGGAGCTGTCACGTAAAGTCGACCAACTTCTCAAAGAAAAAGAGGAAGCCTACAACAAAGTGATAAACCTCTATGTATAATAGAGGTACCACTATGTACTGTATGTACTCAATACACCCCCACCCTCAAGATAAAAAGAAAAAGAACAAAAATTTCATTTTGGAAAACATGCGTTCCTTTTTTCTCGAACGCACATTTCTTTTTCCTTTTCCGATTCAAACATAGAGAACTTTGATCTATGTCAGACGACGCACAGCAACAAACGCCGATCGCCACACAACAAGCAAATTCGGTCCCCCAAGTGACACCGCAATGCATGTGCGGATCTGCGACAGCTGCAACCACTACGACCGCGACGACTACGGCTACATCAACGACAGAAACCACCACTGCAGTGACAAAAGAAAACGAAATAATAAGCAGTGTCAATGTCAGTGTAAGTGGCAACGACAGCGGCGTCACCACTGGGAATCACACCGATACAGAGCCGTGTCTTCCGTCGCCTCTTCGTTTTGAAGATGCAGCAGTTTCGTCGTCGTCGTACTGCGACGATGGAGTAGCGCCCACGCAGGAGCAACAGCAGGAAATGTTTTTCAACGGGGACTATATCTGTGGTGGCGAGGGCGTGGCGATACGAATGTCTGACCTCTCGCACTCGAAGCACCGGCGGGCAGGCCTCCCAGTACCTCACTCGCCCGCTTCTGGCCCTTTTCCGCGTGGCTATTCTGCGTCTTCCGTGGCTTCACGCTCGTCTTCTACATCGTCGTGCGTGAGCACGTCTGCTTCATCGAGGAGCGCAAGTGTGATGCAGGCTCTCAGTGTAACGCACAGGAAAACTCACCAGTATGAGTCATCAAACTTGGACAGAAGCGAGAACGCAGTGATCAGAGCCGTGAACTATGCGGAGTCTAACGTGCCAAACTATGGTTCCTCTCTGCTCTCATTTGAGCAGCGTGTAACAAGTGTGAGGCTGTTTGACTTTGAGTCTTCGTCGTCTATGGCCCTTCAGTGGTGGAAAGACACTGGATCACAATGGTTGTGCGTTGCTTGCATTGGAGTTTTCACTGCACTGATAGCTTTTCTCGTTTCCGTGATTTCGACTGTTGCCCGCACTGTGATTCTTCGTATTATAAATGCAATTGGAAATGACAATGCTGCGAAACACATTGCCAGTTGTTTGGTCTTTGCAACATCTGGGGCAATTTTTGGCACCATTGCGGGCCTAATTCTGCTTCTCTTTGACCCTGGGCTTCGTGCAGCCACCACGGAAGCACTGTGCTTCCTTAATGGAATTGTTGTTGATAAGTCCCTGACAATCAAAAACCTGATTGCCCATGTTACTTCGTTGGTTATGGTGTCATCCAGTCCTCTATGCGTCTGTAAGGAAGGACCTATGCTGGGCATCGGCTCACAAGTTGGATATGCTATAAGCAGATTGGGGCATATTAGAGGCTTGTTTGACGAATATGATGTCAGGGATATGGTACATGAGTACTGTCATCATTGAACTATTTAAATAAATACGCAGGTAAGTGTTGGCCTTGCCTCTGGTATGGCAGCAGCATTTGGAGCTCCTGCCGGAGCTGTGATATTCGCGTTAGAGAAGGGCTTCCATTTCTCCATTTCCCTGCTGCAAAAGTTATTGTTCTCTTGCATGCTTGCATGCTTTGTTCTTAGCTTTCTGTTGACCGGTGTTCATGGTAAGAACCCTTTCTAATCATTTATCTGACTCTGTGCTAGAAAATAAATGGGGTGACTTCTCAACAGATAGCCTGTGCCATTTTGGCCAATTCAGCAACTCTATTTTCAACATCAAACAGCTTTTCGCCTTTGTGTTGATGGGCATTGTCGGGGGGTTGATAGGTTCTCTCTACAACTTTCTTCACCTTCTTGTTGCCCGATTCCGTAAAGCTGTATTTAAAACACCCCGAATGAGATTTCTGGAAGTTATCCTTCTCTCCCTGATCACAGGTACAATTGCAGCCAGTCTGTCTTCCTGGTAAGTAATTATTTCATACTTTTGGCGAGATATCTAAATTCCCTTAGGTTACCAAGATGTACCCCACTACCACCGGAGGATGGGGATGTAGATCACAGCGAGCTATTGGGCGTATTTTGTCCAACAGGCGAATACAACTTGATGGCCACACTGTTGATTAATAACCAAGAATCTGCGATTAACTTCCTGTTGGTTGTTTTTGTATGTTATTATTTCGAGTGGTGCAACGTTATTGTGACTGTGATTGTGTTTCTGGCTTTTTCTTTTCCTCCTTTGTGACTCTCAAGCATCTTTTTCAAGGTTTCATGAATCCACATCTGTGGACAGAACAGCCCTGATAGTTTTCTGTCTCGTATTTTTCGTGCTCTCCGTGTATAGCACAGGCGCTGGCGTGCCTAACGGATTTTTCATGCCACCGCTTCTGGTTGGTGCCAGTGCTGGAAGGCTCCTAGGGGAAGTGCTACATGACTCACTGCAGAGAGCAGAGGTTAATGCCGGATTCATGGCATTCATTGGAGCCGCCAGCGTCCTTGGTGGTGTTACTAGGATAACTATGTCGCTCGCTGTTGTACTGAGCGAGGCTGTAAATCAAGCTGCATGGCTCTTATTCCTGATGATCGATGTTATCTTTGCCAAAGTCGTGGGCGAGTTCATCATACCTGGAATCACCACAATCGATTTTAGGCTAAAGGACTACCCTGTCTTGGAGTGGGATGCCCCACACCAACTCTGTGAATACATCGTACACGACGTAATGCACAAGCCAGTGATTGCTCTCCCGCCCCTGTGCACCGTACGTCAGATACAAAGGGTGCTTGAATCCTGCTCACACAATGGATTTCCCGTAGTAAACACAACCGACATAGAGAAGGGAGACACACCCCTTCTGGGCCTCGCACTACGCAAACAGCTTGAAGAGCTAGTACGCAACGCAACAACCCGCACCGCCGACGAACTCGAGGTGCATACAGAGCATCAGCCCAACGCGGACACCGACGCCATAGCAGCCAAGCAGCCGCACAGGCACCACAAGAAGCACACACACAAGCCCTCTTGGGTTACTCGCAATGGTGTATGCGTGAGTAACGCCACAACCCCAGGACCGGAGCACACCGGCTCATCACCCCTGATCGACCTGGAGCCACTGGTGTATCACACTGTCACTGTACCACCACACATAAGCTGCGAGAGGGCTTTCCACATTTTCCGCACGCTTGGGCTCCGGCACCTTGTTGTTGTGGATGAAAACAATGTGCCTGTGGGCATTGTGACCAGAAAGGACCTATTCTTCTTGAGGACTGCTGTGGACATGGTGGACTCTGGTGGAATTGTCTCCCAGAGCAGAATAGCCCGGAGAGCTAGATCACTAAAAGACAGGCTATCTTCAGCCCTCTACGGCAATTAATTCCCTCTTCACTTATTCACCAAGAACAACCAACCATAAGAAGAAAAAACCCAGACCTGGGCCTTCCTTTTTGTTTGGTGTTTGTTGTCAAATAAATGTTTTCTGGACTGTGTTTTATTTTTTGGAGGGCAACAGCTGCTTGAAAAATGCAACAGAGTCATTGATTATCCTTTGTTTTGTTTTCCTACTACTAGTTAACACTGTCCTCGTCATCATCGCGGTGATGATGGTGATGGTGATGGTGGTGCTTGTGTTTCACTTTACCTCCAGCCATCAAGAAAGCTATCTGGTCAGGTGACTTGCCCTTGGTCTCGGGTATCAGAATGAAACTGAAAATCAGGGCTATGACTGCAAACGCCATGAAACCAAAGAACACAGTCTGCTCGTTTGTGAGGTCAATGAGGCTCAGGAATGAGGCTGACACTGCGAAGTTGGTTATCCAGCTCACACCCAATGCAAGACTCATAACAACAGCCCTTATTTCGTTGGTGCATACCTCCGAGATGACAATCCAAGGAACACACTGGGGATTGAAATGAGTGTTTGCGGAAGAGGCGGGTTTTTACCCCCAGACTGACGGCAAATCCCATGACAAATGTTATTGTGCACACAATGGTGATTGCTCCCATAGCACTCTACGGAAAATTAGAGAGCTTTCCAAATCAAGTATTCATACGTCAGAAAGCTCTGAATCAAAGAAGAATGCTGCAGCTATGCCAAACAAACTCAATATCATAGAAGACAAACCAATCAACAGGAGTGGTTTTCGTCCAGCTCGGTCAAGAATGAAAACACTGACAACAGTCATGAATATCTGACATTGATTTGATTTTACGTTTCTTAAAGTGGAGCACTACATTGATAGCACCGACTAAAATCGAAACAAGATTGGAGCTGTCAGCGCTCATGCCCGCTTTTTGGAAGAATGTGGACATGTAGTACATGATCGCATTGATTCCGGTAATCTGTGTTCCTTGAGAAAAGAAAAGGACAGGAAAAAGAAGTACTTGTTGGAAAAAGCTAAGACCCAGAGAAATAACAACAGGTCGCCATTTCATCAATGAAAAAACCGCAAGTCCTGACACTTTCTTCCCCGCAGGCTGTTTTGATGACTGCTCGAGCTCCTCAAATTCTAGAACAGTATTAAGGGGGAAAAAAAGAAATCTATCTGCTCACCAGCAGTAATATCGCCATTCAGGCGCAGGTAAGAAAGCATGGATTGCGCCTCTGTTGCCTTCCCTTTAATAATAAGCCAGCGAGGAGTCTCAACACGTATAACAAAAGCACCAACAACGTGGATTATTGGCTACAGAGGTGTCATTGCAAGAACGCAGAAAAAAAGGATGTAAAGTTCGCGAAGTTTCCATTCGAAAAGGCATGCCATTAATGCGCTGCACTGTGTGTTTTCGTGTTGACCCTAATGGGGGATGTATACAAAGAGAGCTGCGAAGGCAAACATCCACCTCCAATCATATTTCACGCCAGTGAAGGCAGTTCCCACTATATATGACAGTTCAATGCCGATCGTGATACACAGTTGGTTCGTAGTTCCAATTTCACCACGAATAGATTTTGGAGCAATCTCTGTTACCTTTTTGTGGATTATTTTTTCTGGCGGAGAGTGAGGAATTAAGGTTGACAGCAACCATTAAAGGTACAACGACAGAGGCAACACCTGTTGACGATCATCAGATGTATCGCGTAAAACAACATGAACAAACCTATGCCCAAACCAGTTATGAATCGGCCTACTAAAAGCATATAATATTCCACTGAGCCAGAACAAATTCCAATCCCTTGTAGTTTTAGCGAACCTCAGAATAAAACATGGGTTTACCTATGAGAAATACAAAGTCATTTGCAATGAGGACTTTATTCCTCCCAAACATATCTGCAAGAATACCCGCTACGAGAGCCCCAATAAGACAAGCTATCAAAATGATACTGCCAAAAGTATGAACTTAACAGTTTACTTTGTAGATCTAGAGGTGCAAATAGCACTATAATACCCACCTCACAACGCATTCTTGTTGGAAAGTGTTTAGATCCCACTCGTCACTTACAGGAGCCAGTGCAGGAGAAACAATAGCTAAAAAGAATGAAAAATAGTACTTTGCAAAAAGAATGTGTCTGCGAGTTATCATATTTATTGTTTATGAATTGAAACCAATAAAGAGACGTTAGATCGCACACATGAATTGTAGCCAAAGCCCAAAGCGCCCATGCAATGGACGACGGCAACGACATAGAGGAACACACGCAATTTCGGGGGAATGAGGGTGGGTGCAGCGGCAGATCCTTGCTGTTTTGCCGACGGCGACAACAATGGCGTTGTGTCCCGGTGGTCCATCTTGTCTGTGGGGCTCGGGTTTTTTCTTGTTTTTCTGACTCCCGGGTCGAGAAGGGATTTCGTGCCAAGGTCCACAAAAATTGGGGAAAGTGATGATCGAGTTGCCCGTTGCCCTTCCGTTTCATCCAACGGCCGTTAGAATCACATTCGTGCCGTGGGTGTAATGGCGACTAGACCACGTGCCTACAAGCAAGCCAACAGCAACACACAACGAGCGTCGTACGGGACCCACGTCATCGTTTCGGCCCGTACACCGCACGCACACGCATGCTCGAGGCGGGGAGCACGAGGTGCGTCTAGTGCGGTGAACGGAATGCATTACTGTTGCCAGAGAACCTAGGCTATGTCTAGGTCTTTTGGGATGTTCTGATAGAGATTGCTGGTTGTGTTGTGATCGATTCTAATATCATTAAGCTATGCTTCCTGTGCACGCAATATGTAAGGTATCAGCATCTAATCTCAGTACAAACTCAACTCCTTCTACAATGGTTGGGCAAACAAACTGAGGTGCAGTTCTAACAATAAACACAGGCTGATGGCTCAATGAGAACATTTTTATACTCACCCTCAACAAAAATCGTGGAGTAATCTATGTACATGTTAGTTGACTACATTACCACGGCTATATTTCTAACATGCTAATATAGTGTTTCTGTTGATGTACTTAGTAGGGACACATTTGTGGAGTGAAGAAAGTGCCCATCGCACTGTTGATGAAAAGAACAATAGTTTACTGATGGACATTCCAATATCATGTACTTGTGGTTCCCTTCCAGAGAATTGTGAACTTGTACCTTACATCCAAGGTTTTACCATATGTTCCATACACAATCCAATTTACCCCAAATAGATGCACAATGTTGCTTTTGGGACCAGTGAGGTGAGGACATAATAATACTCCCAATTACTGAAATGGTAAAAACCCCACCAATTTTGATAGCATTTATCCCCCATTTCTTTTAATACTTTCCAGAGAGAAATTGTTGGTAAAAGGTGTGAACACTAGTGTATTAACCTTAAGAGTTTCTCTCACATCATGCTAATTAATTCATTCATGGAAATGATGTGGAGTTTCTCTTTAGGTCAACACACCAGTGTTCACACCTATACCCCCCACTATGTAACAATTTCTCTCTGGAAAGTATTAAAAGAAATGGTTTGTTTTTTCATAAAAACTTGCTTGCAAGAGAGACCTCTGCTTGTGGCACTATCAATGGAATCCTCTTCCTTTGTTATTGAATTAAAGAAACAAAGATTAAAAGACCACCAACCTTGATTCCTTTTCTTTTGTGTTCATTCTACCTTATGCTGAGCAAGGTCTTTTTGAAAAACAAGATTAGAGTAATGACTATAAAACAAACCTTAAGTTGTGGAATTTGGTGACCAGGTACTCCTTGCAAGAGGTGAATTTCATTTATGTAATAAATCAAGGATCCTTCAGGGCATGATCCCCAGTTTCACAGGATCTTCTGGTGAATGGTTAACCTTCTTCTTCAAAGAGGGCACTGATCAGTACCAGCTTGAATAAATGTGAAGGAATGCAGTTTTCAAAAATGGAACCAAAAGCATCAAAGCAATGCTTTCTAACTTAGAAATTGAATGGAATCTGGAGGCCTAGAATTGTTTAGATTAGACAGGATTTTTTTCAGCATTGGCTTCAAGACCTTTTCTTGTCATTGCTGTTGTGGGAATGCTTGTGCAATGTAGATGAGTGTTTGTTATGTAGGTTGCAACAACACAATGCAAACAACAATGAAATGTGTTGTCAGAGAGCAAGTTCCAAGAATCATCAGGAAACATAGTTCAGGACAGAGCCAGTCATTCACAGGAATGGCTGGAGTGTTCATTCTCATGGCCTTTCCTTGAATCACCCGCTGTTGTACCACAGAAAGATTATCAATAGGAATAATAACAAAAATAATTCTTCTTGATAGACACTATCACACACACAACTCAAATGGGAATGAGTCCTATCAGTGTTGGGGGTCAAATAACTCCAATTTCTTGGTTTTTGACATAACGATGCGACAATTTAGATTGTAACGAAATCTGTTACTAACATGTCCGGAGCCAAGGTTTTAACGCTTTCGGGGTTGTTTTTGCTGAGGTGCTGTGGCAGTGTCCTTGGGAATGGGTGCCACTTGTGAAGCAAAGAAGAACTGTTTTTGTTGTTTCCATGTTTCCAGTTTTTGCAGCCCAGTCAGAGATGGCTTTCCTTCATGCGCAGATGACTTTCCTGCAAGCTGTAGGTCTGTGTCAGTGAGATGCAGTGCAGCTTGTAATGTCAGCAGCAATTCAGAAGAGAAATGAGAAATCCCCAGATATGCTATAAACAGTTAAAACAAAAAAAAAACTGTGGTACCTACCCTTTTTTTGTGGTTTTAGCACTGAAGTTGTTGTGGTTGTCACAGAAGGTGGAGTGTAAGGTTCTTCTTGAACAGCTGGTAGGAGTTGTATGTCATCTCTTAGAGGTGGTGGAGCTATTGGTACCACACAGCAAGAGGAACTGTATGTTTTGGTGGGGGAAATTGGAATTCCACAAGGAGTAATCTCTTCTATGGTGAAGCAAGACCATACATTTTCTGCAAAAACTCAGAAAAGAAACTCTGCTCTTCAGTGACACAAGAATAAAACAACAGCTTTTTTTCAGCTGCTTTCAGTTGGTCATATATGACCAATGAGCAGCCACCATGAGCACACCTTCAGTCAATTCATGCACTTCTTTCTGAGTTGATGCATAAAATGTATGGTCACACTTGTTCTAGAAGGTTCCAACAGCCACATGGTCCAGAGTATTGGGGGGACCACTTTTCAACGCAGCCAAGCTTGAGGATTATCAACGGCAGCTGCTTGTGCTAGCCCCGCCATGTGATATTTACTCTCGGCCTCCATTTCCAGTAACCATCACGAATCTACAAGTCAAGATCAGATCTCTCACCCCCGAGATGATCAGATTCCTCCGACTCAGTGAGTTCGTGTACTTTATGGAAGTACACAGTATTAGCACGTCAAGCTAAACATCAAAAACTTTGTGCTAAGGTGCTGAAACAAACACAATTAGAAGACCAACATCACTTTGAAAAGCCAGTTCTTCATGCACTGAGGTATGCCAATATTGTGGGATCAACAGCCAAAACCTTCACTGTTAAGAATATGAGAG
>JAHLWZ010000857.1:0-70820 GCA_020536535.1 Pelomyxa schiedti
TCCGCCGCGAAAATGCTGGTGCCAAAACTTTCGTCCCTGGTGCTGAGACGCCAAAGTTTTCAGCAACGAAAGTTTTCGGTGACGAAAGTTTTTCAGAACGAAGGTTTCTCAACATACGGTACCACACCGAAAACCATTGAATGGGTGACGAGGTAGAGGAGAGACGAAAGCACAGGAGCGGGAGGCACTCGAGGAGGTCCGCGGAAGTGCCCGTGCCCGTGCCCGAGGCGGCGCAGGCGGCGACCACGGACGACATACCGCGGAGCACGTCGGGGCGGTCGAGCCGCAGGAGCCGCGCCGAGTCGGTGGCGGAGGTCAGCGCGACGGACGGGGCGGAGGACCCGCAGGCCCTGGCCCTCAGCGTAGCCGCCATGGTGGAGGCCCAGAAGCAGGAGAAGGCGGACCGCGAGGAGCGCAAGAGGAAGCGGAAGGAGGCCGAGGCGCAGGCCCAGGCGGAAGCAGAGGCCGCCGCCGCAGCTGCCGAGGCCGAGGCCGAGGCCCAGGCCCTGGCTCAGAGTCAGGCGCTGGCGGCGAAGGAGCAGGAGCAGGCGGCGGAGTTGGAAAAGCAGAGGCAGAAGGAGAAAGAGGAAAAGGAAAAGGCGGAAGCGGATGCCGCTGCTGCTTCTGCGACGGCGGCGCTGGAGTTGGCCCAAGCGCAAGCCAAGGCTAAGGAGGAAGCTGAGGCAGCGGAGAGGGAGAAGGCAGCGGCGGCGCAGCGTGCCAGGGACGCTGAGGAGGCGGAGGTGGAGACCAGGAGGAAGTCCAAGGCCAAGGCTGATGCCGACGCCGCCGAGGCTGCCGCCGCCGCAGCCAGGGCCAGGGCAAAGGCCCAGGCGGAGGAGGCTTCCATTCAAGCTGAGCGGGAAAAGGCAAGGGCTGCTGCGGCGGCCGAGGCAGCGAGGGAACTGGAGCAGGCAAGAATCCAGGCCGAGAGGGCTGCGGGCTTAAACATTGCTATGCCAACCGATGAGTTGAGAGCTTTGCTAAAACCATTGTCAGAGGAGCAAAGAATTGAGGTTTACTTGAGTCTTGTTCCTTGAAGTTATGTGACCAACTGGTACTTTTCTTTTTTTAGAAGGAAAAACGTGATTATGAGGAGGAATCATCCTTTCTCGATTCAGTCAAAATGGCCCCTACAGATAATCCTTCTCTTGCTCTTGGTCACTCAGAACAGGAAACCCTTTATGAGAATTTCTCCATAATTCGTACATTCTCAAGACAGTATTGTTTCTGTTATTTTCCTCCCAGTTATCACATTTATCTAATAGGTTGAACATCCTTTTGCCTGTGCCAGAAATAGTTTTTGTGGGTCACCAAGGTAATGGGAAGTCTTCGTTAATTGAAGCTATACTGGGTCACTCAATTTTCTACCCATGTATCAGTACCCTTTTTCATACCCCTTTTGCTTATTTTTCTGAAGCCATTGGGACAAAAAGACCTGTGCATATTAATCTCATAAATAACAAGTCTTGTGCTACAGTGCGCTGCACTGTTAAGCGTGACTCCTTTCTTCCAGAGTTCGACTCTGATTTAGATGTTCCTCTGGGTTCCCTTGCTGAAGAAATAGAAAAGAGAAACAAGGTTAATACCTTCCTCCCTTTATGTGCTCTAATTTTGCTCTAATTTGGGTACAGCCGTCTGACTTGCCTATTATTATCCAATGGGAACACCACAATGTGATAGACGCCACATTTATAGACACTCCTGGACTTCCTCTTCCTGAGGATCCATCATTCAAACATGTGATGGCAATGATTAACCAGGTAGTCAGTTTGTGTGAAAGTTTGGCAGTTTACTTAGCACTTTTTTTTAATGTGGACAACAATAGACGATCAGCCCCAAAAATCGATTGATTGTTTTTGTGAGACCATCCTCGTCATTTGAAGACTATGGAGTTGACTTGATAAAACGAGTGGATTTGGAATTGGAAAGAACTGTGGTTGTGAACACACACTTTTTCCCGCAATTAATGGTTCGTTTCTTGATCTTTGGTTTTTTTTTATTTCCTGACATAGTACAAAGAGATTTCAAACAGCAGAAGCTGTCAATCACTACCTTGCATCAGTTCCATCTACTTGGAAAACGTACTTCGTTTCCTTACTACCACGGTTGATGCGCGAGAAGTGTGTGGGCAGTCCTGATGATTTCGACCTCAAGCTGTTTCTTTCTTACAAGAGGGATGAAGGGCAACTGGAATATTTAAAATTTGATAAGAAGTTGGTTTTACTTTGAGGGTCTCTCTAATGCCTTACAAAGATTTGAACCCCTTGTTGGTCTCCCTCACTTTGTCAATCACATCCTGAAGCACATCAACAAGTCTTTTCAATCCAGTGCCCCCGACCTATTGAAGTGCTTGAGATTACAAAAAGTGGAGTGTGAAAACAAGCTGGCACATGTAAAGAGTGAAGTGGAGAGCTTAGATGCAAGCAAGCTGCGCATGATTGGCTCTTCATATGCAGTTAAGATACTTCAGGTAGGCACCACTCTTTCAAAATGCTGTAACACTCTGCAAGTGCATTACTTCAATGCTTGCTGGCACTGCAGGCCAGGCACACATTCATGGACAAACTCTGGAACAGGAAAAATCACTTTGCGGAGGTTTGCGTCTATTCTTTAGAGTCGATGCTAACCATAGGAAACTCAGCGGCTGGACAGTGGTTTGACAACAACACACTCCCCCTAGTGTTTGATCCGCAAGAGTGGAATGTAAAACTGTGGCAAAACAAGTTGTATGGAGGCTCCCAATTTGAGCGGCTATTGGATGAGTTCAGGGCTGTATGCAATCACACCACTCTCCCAGAAATAACGAGAGACGATATTATAACTGCAGCAGGGGTTCCACAGCTTCTGGATATTCCAAATTTTACTTGGGCTGTAAGTAGAACCTTGAGATCAAAGTTTCCAAAAATTTACCTCTATGTGCCTTTTCTTAGGCATGCGAACTGGGGAAGCAGAAGTCACAAGAGGCCTTCACACCTTTGATAGGTCAGGTTACCAAACGAGCATCCTATATAATGAAGCGGCTTGTTGATGTTGCTGAATCGGAGGTTAATGCTCAACGCCCGGACAGGTTTTAACTTCTCATTTTTCTTGTTTGTTACTGACTGGCACCCAAGACTGAACGTTGGCAATACAGAAAATTTCCCCTTTTTCGTCCATTATGTCAAAGACCTGTGCTACAAAGCAATTGAATCCTATGAGGCTATGTGCAATGAAAAATGCATGGATGAATTCTACGATACAAGAACGATTTTGCTGGAGTTTACCATGTCACAGTGGGTTTTTCTTCTTATTTTCCTGCCTCACGTTTATGATTAAAAGGGGACTGAAGCCCTTATCTTCCATAGAAGAAGTCCGCACAGTAGTTGAAACATTATTTACTCATATTAAGGAAAGAATCACCACCAATGCAATTATCAAGCTTTACAATTACTTCTTCATCCAAATGCAAAACACCCTTTGGGTTGAAATAAACAAAACGGTATCTCACTTTATTTTTCAGAAAATCTGAATAACATTTGTTCAGATAGGGGCTCTCTCAGACACCAGCCTTGAAGATTTGTTCCATGCTTCCAGCCTCAAAGAGAGACTTGTTGCTGAAGAGGACAGGCTATCTGAGTTGATCAAAGTCAATGGCTCTCATGGTAAAGTCTGTGCATTTTTTTTTTCCCTCAGCGTTTTTTGCACAGAAACATCATTTTTGGAGGCCTCCGCTGGCTTTTCCCACCCCACAGCAGGCAAGTAGGAAGGGATTTTTTTTGTTTGAGTGTCGACTAGAAAGAGAATGTATCTTTTTTTTTTTTCAGTAGCACAATGTAAGGAGGTGTTTGATGCCCATTTCAAATTCGAGAGAAAGTTCACTGACTGAAAACATGGCACTGGGGGTTTGGTGAATCCCTAAACGAAAGTGAACAATGTAGTCATTTGAGGGATGGCCACTTACTTTGAATGAATTGTGCCTTCAAATCCGCCAAGGGTTTGGCTAAAATGTGCCGTTTGTCTGGCGGTGAGCTTTTCATTACACCCCCTATCATATCACGTGCTTGTAAATCAAATTGGTGAGCCACACTTTGAAGGTTGGTCTGCCGACTTGCTGCCTAGTTCTAAATTTAAAAAAAAAATAGAGGAATGAAAGGGAGGTAACCTGGGATGCTTCATCGATGGTGATCTTTGGGGGAAGGGGGATTGCCCATAAAGATAAAAGTGAGCCCCATAGGTCGCTCCTATTGTGTTAGCAATGACTTAGAAAGAACAGCTTTTCCTCGGCAAAATAATGCAACGTGCCATTCAGACAAAGGGTGAGAATCGGAATGAAACACAACTGTGTGGGAGTCCCATTTGTTCTCCTTATTTGGTAAATTAGGGTCTGGAGCCTGCAGTTTTGTTGCCATGTTTCTAATGACAAATTCGGGCACTCTGCCGTGTGTGCGCTGGGAATTCCTCTCAACGGCACATTCCACACCACATGCAGCATAGAGCTGTGCATAGCCACAGTTACCTGCGAGATATAGAAAAGGTTGCGTTAAGAGTGGACTGTGAAAACAATGTCAGGAGTGATTCCATATGTATCTCGTGTGAACTTAACAAACAACGCACATGACCTAGCTACGGAGTAATAAGGGGCCCGCATTCCAGTGTAGTACATGTTGTCATCCACCACAACCACATCGGGAGGAGGTGCAACTGGCAAACCGGTACGGCCCTCGCCGGGACCGATCCTCCGGTCGCTCGCAACCACCACAGGGACTCCCAGCCCCTCGGCCGTCCTCGTCTCCACCAGCCTCGAGGCCGCCTCCTCCGCCGCCCGCCGGCTCGCCCTCCACGCCCCCACGTCGAACGGCCGCAACCCCGGCGAGCTGCTGCCGCAGGAGCTTCCCCCAGAAGGCGGCGAGGCACATGCACCACAGGAAGGGGGAGGGGGAAGAAGAGAGGGGGAAGAAGAGGAGGAGCAGGAGGGGGAAGAGGAAGAGGAGGAGGCAGCAGCAGCAGCGAGGTGGGACTCGATGGCGTCCAGGTCGACTATCCAGGCGGCGGCACCGAGGCTGGCCGCGTGGTGGGCCACCAGCCGTGCCAGGGAGGACTTCCCAGAAGCGGGGATGCCGACCATAACGAGGACCCCCACCCTCGGCTTCTCGTTGCTGTGCTGCAGAGCAGCCGCCATAGATTGATCTGCTATCTGCTGTTAATCGGGTTTTTGATGGACTTTCGTGTGGCAGAGACGATATCGGCCCTGGCACATCGTGCCTCAAAAAGGGTGGGTGCAAATTCCATTGCTTGACAATATTCAATCTACCAGCACAAAAGGTTGGGCTGCAATTCCCAGAGGGTCTGACGAAATATGCCATTGACATTGCGCAACAGATTCAATGGTGGGTTGTTTCTTCTTTCATTTCTCCTCATTCATGTGGAAGTTAACTTATGTGAAAGTGGAGCGCATGTGGAGACTGTGATTTTGGCTGATATGGTGTATGGAGCTTGTTGTGTTGATGACTTTACATGTGACTCTCTTGCTGTTGATACACTTGTTCATTATGGGCACTACTGCCTTGGTACATTCTTAGATAGCAACAAAATACCAAAATACCTTTTTTTTTCCCCCATTAGTTCCCCTGAACACTAACGAAAATGATACTCCACACAGTACCCCCTCTGCACGATACAGATTCGCATTGTTCCAAAGTATTATATGTACCAGTTGAAGTTGACTTGGCTGCCTCTATTGATGTATTTGTTGAATTGGTCAAATCCACATTATCTCCTGGTACCACAGTCGCTTTAGTCTCAACTGCACAATTCCTTCCTGCAATACAAGTGACTCTCTATCCTCACATTTCAATGATTTCACTGTGACTCTTTAAGGCTGCTAAAGTGAAGTTGACCCCCCATTTTACTGTTACAATTCCTAGGATCGCGCCACTGCTGGAGGGTGAGATACTTGGCTGCACTGCACCTTCGTTGGGAGGATCTTCTGACATATTGTATGTATCCATAACCTAAATAATGATCCACTAAATCTTCATTTCCAGTTACTTTGGAGATGGCAAGTTTCACGTAGAGGCAGTGGTACTTGCCAATCCGCATTCTGCAGTATTCCAGTTCAACCCATACACAAATACCCTAGAAAAGGAAACATATGATGCGGAGGCTACACTGGAGAGAAGAGTGTTAGTTGCGCATACACTCGCGACTGTATTTAACACAACATTCATGCAGAACGGCCATGCATCAAGCCAGCACAGCAAAGACTGTGGGCATCGTTCTTAGCACCCTTGGAAGGCAAGGAAATCCCAAACTCATGAAGGTAACACACCAATCGACTTCCTGGGTTTAGAATCCTTACGTGCTTGTCCAGCATATCAAAGACCTTTTGTCTGGATGCAAAATAAGCCACTTTGTGCTACTCCTCAACAACATATCACCTGAGGCACTATCACCATTCACAAATGTTGATGCGTATGTTACACCCTATTACCATTCCTAATGTCTATCTAAATTTCTCCAGTTGGGTGCAGGTTGCATGCCCAAGGTTGTCAGTTGACTGGGGCACATCATTCACCAAGCCTCTGTTATCAGTCTGTGAAGCCGAACATGTTTTCAACAGACACACACTTACACCTTCATGCTCAACAACCACCTCAACTCTCCCGGCAACAGCATCCACATCAGCAGAAACAGAAACAACCAATAGCACAATCTCACCAGGATCATTCACAAGATACCCAATGGATAATTGGGCATCCTCTGGTTCTCCTTGGTCTATCCCTGCCCACAGGGTTTGAAACAAAAAGGGTGAGAAAAAACAATTTTTTTTTTTCCCAGCTCTCAACTTGATGAGTCTCTTGGAGGATGTGGGTAAGGAGATTCCCGTTTACAGTTTCGTTGGTGAGTGTATTTATGTACAGCCGATTGGTTTACTATGAGGACTTCTTGCCCTTGGGCTCAGCATCCGCGGGTTCCTCAATGTAGTCCAAATCAGTAGGGAGGGAGAATTGCCGGTCAATGTCTGCAGGGTCCATGCTCCACTTATCAGCACAGAATTTCTTCAGTGTAAATATGTTGTCTGTCCAGCGGTCAGCGGCTTCTTTCAGTTTGGTAGCCTTCGCATCTGATAATAGATGTACATTATTGATGCAGAGGTGGAAATAGATTGAGGGGTAGATACCTGTCTGTTGGATTGTCACTGGGTCATTATCAGCCATACTTTCCAATTCTGTGCTCAAAGAGTCATGCTTTGCCCGTAATTCGTCCAGTTGCGCAACAGCCGCTTTGGTTTCCTCCTATGGAACAAAGGGGAATTTGGGTATTAAGGCAATGGAGTGTCCTCATACTGTGCAAGCGTGGGTGGTGTGTAGTTGGGCGTTCTCAGTTGTCAGTCTCTCCAGCTTTTCGGTCAATTCGGCAACTCTTTTTTGTGCAGATTCCAGTGCAACACGTTTCTGTGATAAAGATATGGTAACATGAGGAATGGCTCCGTTCTGTACTCAACCTTTACAGCAGCATCTTTTTTAAATGCCCTGGGATATAAATGAGCGGGGAGAACAAAAAAAATAAAAACCCCAAACTATTTTCATTGTGTCACATACCAAAAGTACTTCGACGAGCCTATCTTCTCTGTAGAAACTAAAGAGTCATCCACCAAAGAATTTAGAGTTTCTTCTATTGTATTGGCTACAATGCCCGTGGCCTTCGAGCTAGCAATTACCTCCTTCAGGGTGTATACTCCTCCCTTGGGGAAGGTTACGTTTCGTGAGGTCACTGACAAGACCCCAACGGCTAACAAAAAGAAAAAACTGAATTCCACACGCACGTTGTCAAGAAACCACTCGTGCAATTTGTTCCTTTTTTCCTCCTTGCTCATACCCTTACGCGGCATCTCTGCTCGTTCTTCCGGTTTTTTTTGTTTTTTTGGAAGGGAGCGACGCATGCCTGTGAAACCCATCACAAAATACGAACCGTTTGGGCGACGCCGACGTGATTCCGTCAGACACTCCCGCTCCAGCTGTGGGTGCATAGACTTGTGGGACGCCCAGAGTTACTGTGTTCATGTGGGCCCTTGTGTTACCCTGTCATTCACTGCTCATTCGGCAGTTGTATGAGGCCATCTTCTAGTGATTTGGAAAAAGGAGTTACTTCATGCAATCGACTTGTCCAAGATCTACCGATCGCATACGGCTGGCTGCTTTGCCCCAGCTTCATGCCATGTATTTTCTATGTCAGGTGGCACAGGCTACCGTGCCACATGAAATGACCCAAAAATCACTCATGCCCCCAGGAATTCCAGAAGCTGTACAACACCATGAACCTGTCCAAGCCCCATCACATTCACATGTTGAGTTCCTGTGATGACATCCCTCAGTGGAAACCACGGAAGTGCCTGGCTGTGCTCACAGTGAGCCTATCCCTGGCTTTGACACTCAGCATACACAACTGTGACAACTTGAAACCCCGTTGACACGCAATTCCAGAGGAGTATAATAGCGACTTACGCAAAAACCTATTTTCACTTCAACCAATAGGGTGTCATGATTGCATCACCACGTCCAAAGGCCAACCCCAGTTGCCTTTTGGAATTGTGCACAAACAATCAAACAACAAAGATTCACACATCTTTCGTGCCTGTTCGCTAGAATCAAAGAAAACTCGTTCCGGTAATCATAAACACAAGAAAAAAAACAAGAACAAACAAAAACAAAATCCCCAAGCACAACAACCAGGATGGCCACAACAACACCAGCAGCAACAACAACGGTTACTGACCCACTCAGCCTCGTCGGCAAGGTAGTCGTGGTGACTGGCGCAGGCCGCGGTATCGGCGCAGCAATTGCTGAGGTGTGTTTCACGGTTTTTTTTCAATAATAAACTTCCCCTTTGCTTTCTCGTGTTCGTTCGAACGACTTGTAGTTAACTCCATTCGATTCGATTTGATTGATTCGAGTAAATCTTTTCATAGGCAATTGCCAGCAAGGGAGCTAATGTGGTTTTGGCTGATATGGATGAGACTACAGTCAATCAGACCGCCGCTGCGTTGTCCGCCAAGTACGGAGTGACCGCCACGCCCGTCGTTTGCAACGTAGCAAGTGCGCTTATCCTTTATTTTGTTTTGTTTGATTTGATAGAATATATTTTGAGGTAATAATACCTCGCTGTAGCACTAATATATCCATGCAGAGACTGAGGACGCCGTTCATTTGGCCGACGTGGCCCAGCGATTGGGAAGCGGCAAAATCTGGGGTATTGTTAACAACGCTGGTATCACCAGAGACTCCCTCCTCAAGAACATGACTGAGGAGCAGTGGGACCTTGTATGTCTATGACAACGCTTTCTTGGTTGCCAGTTCTAACATCCACTAAGGTTATGTCCGTTAACCTCAAGGGAACTTTCTTGGTAACCCAGAAGTGCACACCATTCATGATTAGCGGATGTGGTGGTTCCATTGTCAGTATCCTTATACATTCATTACCTTTCCCCCTTCAAATTTTCGTGCAATCCTTCACAACTTGAGACATAAGCAGCATTGTTGGCAAGGGTGGAAACATTGGGCAAGCCAATTATGCCGCCTCCAAGGCCGGAATGATCGGATTCACCAAGACCATTGCTAAAGAGTAAGTTGAAGCTTTTGCGTTTCCCTCAAACACCATAATCTAATTCCAATAAAGGTTCGCGCGATTCAAAGTCCGCAGCAACGTTGTTCTTCCAGGGTTCATCTCCACCCCAATGACAGCGAACCTCCCAGAGAAGGTAGTCAACGTTGTACTTCAGCAGATTCCACTTGGAGAAATGGGCAAGCCTGAGGACATCAGCAGCGCCGCCCTCTATCTCCTCAGCGACATGGCCCGTTATGTCACTGGTGTCACTCTCGATGTTTCTGGAGGAATGTTCATGTGAGGAAAGTTACAAAACGTGGCCTAAGAAAAACCCTCCTTTGCTCACTTTTTTTTTGTTCTTTATGTTAAACAACAAAAAGAACCGTTGACTGGTGGCGTCATTCTTCCCTCAGGATACCAGGAAGCTCGGCCTCTTTTGCAACCCACAATTCCTGTTGGGTTGTGAGCCAGTACAACTGCGGAATCTTTTTGAGTTGGAACCCAGTTCAGTGATGACAACATCTCGAGATTTATGAACACCATGATTTCAGAAACCTGTTCTAGCTGACGGATTTTTTTTTTCTGAATGATGCCACAAAGAGCCATCCACCTGCACAATCCTGCTCAGACCCTCGTTAGAGAATTTTCCTTCCAATCAAACCTGTGTAAGAAATAAAAAAGCAAACAAAAACAAGGCCTAAACGAGAAAATGACCAGCAAGGACGACCGGGTACGCGTTCCCACCCACATCCACCTGTTTTTCGTTGCCTGTATCTCTCTCACTCACTCACGCTGACCCACTCGTAGGCCACGTTTGGTAGCGCAGCAGGGGGATACGACGCGGATGTGTACTCTGGAACAGCGAAGCCAACAAAGTCGACCGCGCTCCCCGACGACGACGAGGAGGCCGACGACGAGACGCCGGTGACGTCATCGTCGGGGGGCAGTGCAACTGCGCCGTCGTCTTCGTCGTCTTCGGGGGGGGAGGCGCAAAGCGGCGAAAAGTCGTCGTCGTCGAGGAAAGAAAAACACGGCAGAGATAGAGACAGGGAAAGGAGCTCAAAGTCACACCACTCCCATCACTCTGCTGAGGAGAAGGATCAGAAGAAGAAGAGGCCCAGGGAACCAGTATGCTCTTTTTTTTTTTTTTCCCTCCCCTTTCCCCAAACCTATATTGTAAATTTATTATGTGGGCATCGTACAAATTCAACCACCCAGACATTGTGGAGCTTGAGGTTCACACATAAAACTTCTTGTTTTACGCCATAAAAAAAAACAACCAAATAGCATAATTAAGAACGGATTGACAATTTAATCAGGAAGAAGATGATGGACCAAACAAACGATCAAGAGTTGAAGAAGCTGAAAAAGCCAAGTCGGAGTGGGACCAAGAAGAGCAACCTAAACCGGCCTCTAGATGGGATACCCCACCAGTTGGGCACATAAAACCTGATATATCTGACACCCCAGCTTTGCAGTCGAGAAAGAATAGGTATTGCCTTGCAATATTAAAATGATTGCTTATTAAATAAGGTGGGATGAAACACCACGCCCAGCAGCAGTAGCCACTCCCCAGCACCCTGGAATTGGGTCGTCCAGTAGTGGATGGGACGATGCCAAAGCCACCGCAAGTACAACTAACGTTGATGCAACTCCATCAAAGCGGTCTCGATCCCGATGGGATGAATCCCCAGGAAACATCTTGCCACTTGGAGTCAGCCCAGCCATTACACCGGGAGCCAGTGCTGGTGGTGCAACCCCAATGGGGGGTATGGGGGCAACTCCAACTCCAGGGCAACTGTCAAGAATGATGACCCCCGAACAAATGATGGCAGTGAGATGGGACAGAGAGATTGATGAAAGGAATAAGTACTTGTCGGATGAAGAACTTGATGCACTTTTCCCACCCGACGGATACACTATAATGGAGCCACCGTCAGATTATAAACCAATTCGAACCCCTGCCCGCAAGTTTGCCGCCACACCAACCCCAATTGCTACACAGCATGGTTTCGTGATGACTGAGGATACTCCCCGTGCTGAAGTTGGTGTGTAGTATAAAAAAACAACACAAAAGCATGAAACCTAAATTGTTCACAATAGGAATGCCTATTGAGTTACCGAATTTGCCGGCTATCAAGCCAGAGGATAGACCTTACTTTGAGAAAATTCTTACTACAACCGAAGAGGAAGAAGCACTCCTTCCATTGGAAGAGCAGAAAGAAAGAAAACTGATGAAGTTACTTCTGAAGGTAAGATGGCAAGATTTGAGATGCAGTTCCTTACTTTTTTTCTCAAAAAAATAGGTGAAGAATGGCAACCCAGCAATGCGTAAACAAGCTCTTAGGACTATAACCGATAAAGCAAGAGAATTTGGCCCTGCGTGTTTATTCAACAACATCCTGCCGCTACTCATGAGTGTTACTCTAGAGGATCAAGAAAGGCATTTGTTGGTGAAAGTCATTGACAGGATCTTATACAAACTTGATGACTTAGTGCGACCTTATGTTCATAAAATTCTTGTACGTCTCCTTGTTGTATAACAAATCTCACTGGTGTAATAGGTCGTTATTGAACCCCTTTTGATTGACGAAGACTATTATGCCCGCGTTGAAGGTCGTGAAATTATTAGTAATCTCAGTAAAGCAGCAGGCCTTGCAACGATGATTGCCACAATGCGCCCCGATCTGGATCACGTAGATGAATACGTCCGAAATACAACAGCGCGTGCCTTCTCTGTTGTAGCTAGTGCCCTAGGAATTCCCGCATTGTTGCCTTTCCTCAAGGTTTGCCGTCGCAGCGTCATTCGTTTCATTTGACCACCTTTCAGGCCGTCTGTCAAAGTAAAAAATCTTGGCAGGCACGCCACACAGGTATCAAGATTGTTCAGCAAATTGCTATTCTCATGGGATGTGCTGTGTTGCCACACCTTAAAAATCTTGTTGAAATCATCGAACATGGGTTGAAGGTAACTTGTTAAACCCATGTCTTTCCTATTGATTTTTATGCTAGGATGAACAAACCAAAGTACGCACCATAACTGCACTAGCACTGGCCGCGCTTGCTGAAGCTGCCACACCCTATGGTATCGAATCTTTTGATAGTGTTCTGAGGCCCTTGTGGTATGGGTTGCGTGAACACCGCGGGAAAAGCTTGGCAGCCTTCCTCAAAGTACCAAACCACATATTTACTTAACTTGTTAAGCCCCACTAGGCAATTGGTTACATCATCCCCCTGATGGATGCAGATTTTGCCAGCTACTACACAAAGGAAGTCATGATCACATTGATTCGTGAGTTCCAAAGCCCTGATGAAGAAATGAAGAAGATTGTCTTGAAAGTTGTCAAGCAATGTGTTGCAACAGATGGCGTGGAGCCATCATATGTCCTCACAGACATCCTTCCTGAGTTCTTCCGACATTTCTGGGTAAGAAGAATGGCTTTGGATAAAAGAAACTACAAGCAGCTTGGTATGTCTTCTTAGCTACAATATTCGCTCCTAACTGAAAATTTAGTTGATACAACTGTCGAACTGGCTCGCAAAGTTGGTGGAAGTGACATCATTCGGAGGGTCGTTGAAGATTTGAAAGATGAGTCTGAGCCTTTCCGTAAGGTAAGTGGCCTCTTTCCCACAGTTAAGTACTAAAAAGTAACTGAAGATGGTGATTGAAACTGTTGATAAAATTATGGCCACCCTGGGAGCAAGTGACATCGACCAGAGGCTGGAAGAGCAACTTGTAGATGGTATTCTATACGCTTTCCAGGAACAAGGTTCACATCCTACTCAAAATGGAGATTCTAAATAATCAACAGCGTCTGACGACAACATGGTGATGCTGAATGGGTTTGGTACCGTTGTGAACTCACTTGGTCTTAGGGTGAAACCTTACCTACCCCAAATTTGCGGTACCATCAAATGGAGATTGAACAATAAAGTGTGTGCATCCTTATTTTTTCGCAATCTTACCTATCATTGTAGTCTGCCAAGGTCAGGCAACAAGCAGCAGACATTATCGCACGAATTGCTGTTGTGATGAAAACATGTGGTGAAGAACAACTCCTGAGCCATTTGGTAAATTACGAATTCCTTTTTCCCTTATTAATACACCAAAAGGGTGTCGTTTTGTATGAATACCTGGGTGAGGAATACCCTGAAGTTTTGGGTTCAATACTGGGCGCCTTGAAGGCCATTGTGAATGTAATTGGTATGGCCAACATGAATCCCCCAATCAAGGACTTATTACCACGGCTCACTCCAATTCTCAAAAACAGGTAACCTTACTGGTTTTTTTTTCCTATTGTATAACCTCAACAATCCCAGACACGAAAAAGTTCAAGAGAACTGCATTGACCTTGTGGGCCGTATTGCTGATCGCGGTGCCGAACTGGTGAGTGCAAGAGAGTGGATGCGAATCTGCTTCGAGTTGCTGGAGATGCTGAAAGCCCACAAAAAGGGAATCAGACGAGCAACTGTAAACACATTTGGATACATAGCCAAAGCCATTGGACCACAAGATGTCTTGGTTACACTTCTCAACAATCTGAAGGTTCAAGAACGACAGAACAGAGTGTGCACTACAGTTGCTATAGGTACAATG
This sequence comes from Pelomyxa schiedti, assembly GCA_020536535.1. Classification (NCBI taxonomy): domain Eukaryota; phylum Evosea; order Pelobiontida; family Pelomyxidae; genus Pelomyxa; species Pelomyxa schiedti. The sequence goes on from JAHLWZ010000857.1 coordinate 14,183, forward strand.
AACTATTTTTGTGTTGGATACTTCTAATCTCCTTATCTGAACAGCCATCGTCGCTGAGACTTGTTCCCCCTTTACTGTCTTACCTGCACTAATGAATGAATATCGCGTTCCGGAACTCAACGTTCAAAACGGTGTACTCAAGGTTTTCCCCTTTTGGGTAACCTTTCTCTAACATTACCATAGTCTCTCTCCTTCTTGTTCGAGTACATTGGTGAGATGGGCAAAGACTACATCTATGCTGTGACACCGCTCCTTGAGGATGCACTGATGGACAGGGATTTGGTGCACAGACAAACTGCGTGTTCTGTTGTCAAACGTATTTTCTTGACCTTAGCCTTCAATTGCACTTAACCACGCGTTTAGACATGGCACTTGGCGTCGCCGGCCTGAGCTGTGAGGATGCTCTGGTACATCTTCTCAACTACGTGTGGCCAAACATTTTCGAGACTTCACCACACGTCATAAACGCTGTAACTGAAGCTGTGGATGTATGTCTTACTACTTGCTAAAAAGCGAAAATAGAACTAAAACACCTTCAGGGGATGCGCGTTTCTCTTGGAAGTGCAACTGTTTTACTTTACTTGCTCCAGGGTCTATTCCACCCGGCTAGGAAAGTGAGAGAAGTGTACTGGAAGCTTTACAACAACGCATACATAGGGAGCCAGGTATCCCAAACCAAAAAAAAAACAAAACTATCCCCACTCAATGTAATAACCTCACACAAATCACACAGGACGCTCTGGTAGCGCACTACCCCCGCATCGACGATGATGAACGCAACTCGTTCTTACGCTATGAGCTGGACTTGTTCATATAATAACCATAAAGGGACATCCCAAAAGTGAAAAATTTTCGGATCCCAAAATTCCCGTTTATCTTCCTTTCTTCGAAAAGTGCTTTCTTTCCATCAATCAAGACAAAACGATGGCGTCGACGCAAACAGGCAACCCACAACTGGTTTTTTTTTTTAAAACACAGTGCAGTACAAATGCATGCACAGTCGAGCAAACAGCCCAAAACAACCCCATTGCGTCAAACACAAACGAAAGTAACAAAACCCCATTAAAAGATTCTCGGCAGCACCCACGAAACCAAATGATGCTCAAGGCCCTCTCTCAGTTGCAGGCCGGAAACACTGAGGCTGCAATTGGTCTTGTTTCAGAGGCTGTGAAACATTTTGAGAGCTGTCACTACACCAGCATTGGTTTGACAATTTTCAGCTCACACACTTATGTTTTCTTTTTTTTTTTTTTTTTTTTCCCCTGTGTTTTTGCCACTAACAAATAAACTAGGAAAACAAACAAGTAAAGGATCACATGAACCAGTGCAAGTAGACGAATTATGTTACCTCCCTGGGCTGCTCTTTCTTTACGGTGCGGCTCTACTGACAAATGATTACGTTGCACTGAATCGGCTGCTTCCTACAAACCTTTCAAGTTCATTTTCCCGTGGCATTTCCTCTCCCACAGTCGACATGATGGGCCATTGCAAGGCCATGTTGTTGTTAGCCAAGAGTGTGGCACCACAGCCAACACATAACGAACAAAACGGAGAGGATGAGGGGACTACTACAACAACGAGCCTTTCAGAAGAGTGGGACTCCCTTGTTGCATCATGCACTTATGATGGGGACTTTGGTAGCGAGTCACAACCTACGATTCCACAAGGAGGGGAGCATAACAGTGACTCTCAACAACAAGAACGGCGGCAAACATCGTGGGCGCGCATGCTTTTCGTGGCTTTATGGAAAACTTTCTGTTTGGAGGTGACTTCGTGTTTGCCTATCTGGATGGAACTTTCAGATAGTTGCCCTCCAGGAAACCTCCTGCGTTATTCATGTCTGTCACTCCTTGGTGCATTATACAGTTGTGGACGTGGGGGGTTGGCTAAGGATAACAATAAAGCCTTCCAGCTCTTCCAGAGGGCTGCTGATGCTGAACATGCCAGAGGAACGTTCAACCTGGGGTTGTGTTACAGCAATGGGACTGGCGTTGACAAGGACATCACTCAGGCCCTCCAACTTTGGAGGAGGTCTGCAGATGCCGGAAATCCAAGAGCGATACTGAAGCTTGCTTTCTGCTACCAGCATGGACAGGGGGTCTGCAGGGACTCCAGCCAGTCTATCCTGCTCTTGCAGAGAGCTGCTGATGGTGGTGATGCCGGTGCATCGTGCACCCTTGGGGTGCGTTACAAAAACGGTGATGGTGTTGAAGTCGATGTCAAACGGGCTGTGTCACTTTGGGTGAAGGCCTCTGATTCTGGCGATGCTACCGCAATGAATAACCTTGGTGTATCTTACCAAACTGGAAGTGGCATTGCTGAGGACATCTGCCGGGGTGTGTCCCTTTACAGGAGGGCTGCCGCTGCTGGCAGTTCTGAAGGAATGTATAACCTTGCCATGTGTTACAAAACTGGCGATGGCGTCGACACAGATATAACTCAAGCAATACCATTATTCAGTAAGGCTGCTGAAGCCGGCGATCCCGACGCCATGGTGGAGCTTGGTGTGTGTTACTACGATGGCACCGGTGTTCACAAGAACCACCGCCGGGCTGCTTCACTCTTCCAGCAGGCTACCGATGCCGGTGAGACCGACGCAATGTACAACCTCGGCCTGTGCTATGAGAATGGACATGGTGTTGGCAAGGACATCCACCGGGCCGTGTCTCTCTACTGGAGGGCAGCCGATTCCGGCTGTGTGGAGGCAATGGCTGCCCTTGGGATGTGTTTCCAGAAGGGCCGGGGTGTCACCAAGGACATCAGAATGGCAGTGGCGCTCTACAAGCGAGCGGTAGAAGGCGAACATGAAGGGGCCGGCGAGAGACTCAACACCCTACTGAAAGGATGCTTTCCGTGAGACTGCTTGTGGCGCAGGCACCTCGCCACTGCTTGTCTGAAAATGATCTTCGTAGACTGCCAGTTTAGGGTGCATACCGGTTGAGAAACTTTGGGGTCTCAAGTCAGGAATAGATAGAGATACCGAGGATTTGAAAGAAACTGTTTATTTTCAATCTATTTGAATTTGATGTGGCAAAATCGAAGTGGTGTTGTGTTGATTGCGGGTTTTTATCATGCAAGCTGACTGAGAGTGAGTGATGGGAAAAGGGAACCTGCAACTGTGGGTGTGGTGAAGAGAAGCTTGCTTGAGTAGAGACCAGTTCCGAATAATTGTTGGGAATGCCTGCCCTTTAGTATTAATAATAATAATGAGATGATTTATGCCTTTGGTGCTACCCTCCCTGCCCAGTGAACAAAGATATATTAGATACCGGGGCATGAAGCCGAGTCTAAGTACAAGCAAAGATGATTCAGGAAACTCGTTGTGAAGCTTTTTTCATTTTGTTAGTTGATTTATTGCTGTCCTTTTTTTTTTTTTAATACCTAGCAGGTCTACATTAGGCACCAGCTCGTTTGTACAAAAGCCTCCGCATACATCAATAAACCACTCATTATCCCAAAGGAAGGAGGATGTCTTCAATATCATCGAAACCTACCTAATTTATTAGAAAAAACCAACAGCCACACCACCAAGCTGTAATCACACCCACAGACAGATTTGCTACATACGAAGCATCTGAAAAATCTTCCTGCGCCCAAGTTCTCTTCATAAGCGAGAGATTTTGAGAAAGATGCGCCTTTTGCACAAAGCGCGATTGTGTATGCGCCATATGTTCCCTGTGCGGGAAGATTTTTTAATTTTTTTATTATGCACACAGGGAACAAGAGCAACGAAAAAGTAAAAAAAAGAGGTTGTTGCACGCAAAATCGTCTTTGAAAAAAACGACACCGCCGTTCAACACCAAAAGTAAACAACACGCACCAGACGTCATAGGAGGAAAAAACATACAATACAGGGGGATCTCCGCACACGAGACGGGGATCGCCGCACAATACCACCGAGGAAGTTTGTCGTTTTTTTTTTATCAATTTATGGCAATCATCTTGCCAGGAGGGGGTTTTTCTTTTTGATTTATTGAGAAAACACAAGGTTGGCCCCAGAGGGGCACGCACCGTGACCCCGAAGGATCACGTGACTCGCATCCCCCAGTACGAAGCTGGGGGCGGCTCAAAAAGACCTGGGTTCCGGAGTTATGCCCGGGACATCATATCCCGCGCGCGCCCCATCACCATCACCCAGCGTTCCCCGGGCAAGATGGCTGGTTCCATGAGTCTTGGAAGTCACTACACGACTTCGAATGTTTCTGAGTGTATCTACCCGCGCTGTACCCCTCCATTGGGAATTTTCCGACTTATGGGATATTCTCGCTATCAGTCCCTTTCACCGAAAAATGATCATCATTGAATAGTTAGAACAAAAAAAACTTACGAAAACGCTATGGAGGGCGTGCCTCTAGTTACCACCGGATCTACGACAACGAGTAGCGGAGATCTCAGTGCAACCGCACCGTGCGTTTCCGAGGCTGGGCTTGCCACAGAAACGATTGGCACATCACCTACCTCCACAACTGCAACGTCTACCACTTGCGCATCTGCGTCGGGGGGCACGAGCAACGACCCCCGTAATGAAAAGTCTGTGTATGATGGGAGGCAGATATGTGGCGAATCTCTTTGCCCGTTGCTCCCCCTTGTGGCTGAAAAAAAGGAGAAGAAGAAGAAAAAGAAGAAGACTCTGAGAAGTCATGACAGGCATAAAGAAAAAAAGAAGAAAAAGCATGCTTCGAAGCCCAAGAAAGAAAAGCAAACGAAAAAGAAAAAACACAGTGAAAAAGAATTCAGTGAGGATGAAGCCTCGACCAGAAAAAAGAGGAAACGACACAGTAAATCCAAGATTGACAACGAATCTGATGAGGCAGTTCCCCCTTCCTCCAAGAAATCCAGAAAGGACAAAAAATCTCCAAAGAAAAGCAAAGGGGAAGACGAAGAGAGCGAGCTGAGAAAAGTGAAACCACCTATTGCGTTAACTCAGAGCCACTACGAAACAAGGCAAAGCTGTGCACTGAAAGACGTTGTGCAAGTTCTCACAGCTCCAAATAAACAGTGAGTTCCTCGTTTCAACAATTCAACAATTCACCAAACCCACATTTCAAAACTACAGGGTAAATTATGTCACGAAAGAGGACATGACAGCTTACACACGTCAACTCAAAATGGTTTTTCGAATCTTTCAAAAGGAGAGAAGAGATGGTTTGATGACAACACGTGATTTGGATGGGTGTCTTCGAGCACTTGGTAATGTATGTCACCACTGACATCCCAAAAACCAACGGTGCATGTATCCAGGAAAAAGTGACCCAGAAGGATTTTGCAAAAAGCTTGTGAAAACTGCAGGTGATTCTCATGGCCTAGTTTCTTTAGATGCCTTTATGGAGTATATGGTGGCACGAAAAAACCTTCGAGTTTCCAAGAAAAAAGCCACAAAAAAGTTCAATGAAGACAAACTTGAGGTCGTTTTCATTACTAAATACCCCACTCACTAAAGGTAAAAGGAAGCCGAAGCTTCCAAAAGGCCAAGGAAGGTTAAAACCACCCCAAAGAAAGGAGTCACAAACAATCAATCCCCTTCTGCAAAACAGTCAGAAACACATCTACCAACACCCACTACGCAACAAGGTGCGCACAGGCCGCCAGAACTCCTGCGGGGGCTTTCTTTAACTGATTTCTTCACTGAAAATGCTGGTATTGAGACAAGCCAAAATATGCACCCAATGAATTAACATATTGGCAATAGGACTTCAGGAAGAAATTCAAGTAGAATCTATGGATTCTTTTGGTAACCCCCTAGCAAGGTTCTACATTTTTTTTTAATTCTTAATTCCTCTCATGTTTAAAGGGAATATGATCTTGGACTCGAGTCAGCCTTCGGGATTTTTTCTATCATCATGTTTCTTGATTCCTCTTTAGCATATTATAATACCCTTCAGGTTCTCTTTCCACAATGAGCATGGCGTGTTTTGGCAGTCAATCCAGGCACTTCAAGAGAAGGGGTTCCGTACTTATCTTGCGGGGACGGAAGAGGTGTGCAACATCCCAGTCGTTCTGGTATTAATGCAATCAATTAGGAATTTCTGCGAGAATTGCCAAAATATGATGAAGCGTGGTTTGCTTCAGATAAATCTTCACCCAGTACACATGACCCGAAAAAATTTCTTGAGGCAATAAAAACTTTCAGAGAAAAGTCTGGTAGTCTTTACGTGTGTAACACTACAACATTCCCTGGTTCTGAAGTTTCTACAACTAGATTCTTGCTGAAAATAGACCGTTCTTCGTTCAAGCAAATGAAGTTCTCCCAGAACTCCTTGGTTTCACCTTGGCATTTTTCCTCTTTTCATTATTTTTATGCGCTTACCTTCCAAAAAGGAAGATAATACACCCGGTGGAAACGTGTTGTCTGTCACACAAAGCAAAATACCTGCCCCAAAAACTTTTTGCAAACATCTAATAACCACCGGCCTGGTTTCTCTTTATGAAGGTATTCTTTCATAATGTGCGTTTCCAACACATGCCAGGCCACACTATATGCCGGCCATCTTCACTTCCTGCCCGTGAGAGCCTAACAGTCATTGGGATGTCATCTGATGGGTACCCGTGTTTCATTTGCTGTGATTATGAAGGCCACAAGGGCAGAATTGTTGTGGACTGTGGGTTCACAAAACTTTGTGATGAGTGGTGGAATCAGACTGCTGGGACAGGCAGGTTTGTGCGGAATGTTGCCGTCTGGCTAACAGGACTTGACCACCGTGCCAAAATTGGAGCACCACCCACAGGGCCTTTGCCCATCACTCAACCCCAAGGCACTGCTGCGTCCACGGAAGCCAGCACCACAACAACCATTGAACAAACGCCTGCGGTCACACAAGCAATAGAAACGACAACGTCTTCCTCTGAACTCCCCCCACCATCATCAGCATCCCCAGGCTTGGGGGGCGACACCACACAGAAAGTCGAGGTTACTCCTCTGGAAATAACACCAGAAACCACTGAGCCAAAGACCGCTCATTGTGTGGAGGTGCCCACAAAGAGCAACGATTAGCAGCAGAATACATTTGCATTTTGCTTGTAGTAAGGATTTTCGGAAGTCCAAGGACAGGAGGGATTCTTTTTCGTAATAGAAGTTCTGCCTTAAATTTTGTGTGTCCAGAAAAGCACATTACCGAATCCGCGTTGTTTGGCTTGAAGAGAGAATTCCTAGGTTATTGGTGGTTAGTTTAGGATTGATTGGGATTGTTTTTACGTGGATTTCGCTCTCTCTGTGCCGTATACTGAAGTGAATCAAGAAGAACATGTTCTTTGGGTGTGCTGAAACTTTTGAGTGTGAGAACAGTGCAGTACTGGGATACTAGTCTACTTACTCATGGGAGCAAGTTGTTCCCAGTGGGTGTGAGCTTCGTCGTCATCCCCAGAAAAAGGAGAGGGATTTTTTTTCCGCTTGGGCTTGGTGATAGTAGTGTTTGCACTGAGGGTAGTGACTGGGTCTTCACTTACTGCTGTGGTAGTACTTGTTGTATTGGAATCTGTGGCAGTAGTTGTTGTTGTATTGGAATCTGTGACATCAGTCCCGGTCGGAGGTGCTGGTACATCGGTAGTTGTTTTAGTCACATGGTCGGTAGGGTGATCTTCGACTGAAGACATAGGCAGATGTGTACATTCAGTAATGATGGTTGGGTAGTCGAAAATCATGCCGTTCTTTTCAAAGACCTTATTCAAGTGAGGAAAGTTGGAAAAATAACTGATTACATCTGGAGTGGTATCACCAAGATATGCAAAAATGGGAATCTCCATCTGGGTGGTGACAGATTTTCCGGCCTGTTTGGCTTTTCTGTGATACACATCAATTTTTTTTATGTTCTGACCTTCCTCAAGTTCGCAATTTCTTTTCCTGGTAGGCCTTTGTATTCCTCAGCTAATTTTTCACGAACCTCTGAGAAACAGTAACCCACGCAAGGAACAGTATGCTCACACGCTACAACTTTGGCAATGTACTTTCCTATCTGCATGTTATTTAGATGACGAACTTTCAGCTCCTCCACGCCTTCAATGTGTCTCCAGGGTTTACTCCAATTAAAATGTATTTGCCCTCCCCAGTGTCGGCGTCAGTAAAGCTAATAGGTTTTGCTCTTATGCTTGTTACAACAAGAAGTATGGTACCTGTTCAGGGCCTGTGAGGCAGCAATGTATTTATTCAAAAAGGGGACAATGGGTGCTGGTGCGTAAACAGTGACGGGAGCGACACGACTCAAGAAATACGGTAATTGATAACTGTGATCAGCATGACCGTGTGTGATAAAAACATGAGAGGGCTTGATTCTTTTACAATTGTGACAGAAAAGAAAAACACGCGAGGTCTTACCTTCTGGTTCTTTACATCACCAGCATCTGCAACATGAAAAGAGGGTGAGAAAGGAAAGCACACGGAGAGGTAAAAAAGAAACCGAGTTGCCAGTTGAGTTCCGGGATCCAAAACGCAGTGGCCTCTCCAGCCCTCGAATGACCAATTAAAGTGAGCTTGCTGTTCGGGATCTTCTCGGTCCTCACGAGTTTGTTGTACTTGTTATCGCACATGTCTCACTACCACCAGCACTATCCTGTCTGAGAAACAAACAAACGATTCTTTCATGTTTTATGCGGCGTTCTGCGAGTTTGTTCCGGCTTTCTACATGGAAAGCAGGGAGGAAGAGTGCAGGGAACTGCTGCCAACACTGAATAACAACTTGGATTTTTTTTCTGAGGCAGCACACAGATCAGTTGTTCAGAATTAATAAGAAAACAAAAAGGAGAACAAGGGACAACGTTTGTTTGTGGTTTGGTGTGTTGATAAGGGAGTACGAGTAGGGGTGTGGTTGCATAAATGGGAGATCTGGACTCTAGTAAATATCGGTTTGCGATGGAGCTGGAGGCACTGGTGAAACAGTTCCCAAAGATCCCACGCAATCTGCTCATAGATGCACTTAGTACCGCCGGTGCGTTCGTGGTTTATTGCAATCATTACTTTTTTTTTGTTTTTTGTAAAAGCACTAACTCCCAGTACAGGCACAGTCGACGGTGCTGTAAGACTTATCTGTTCGGGGGGTCTTAGTGCTGCGGCGCGACCTCAACCGGATCCAGCGTAACTTACTTAAGTGTTCTGGATAGTGCTTACTTTTCCATGGGGTGGTGGGGGAAAAAAAAATATAGAACACTTGAACTTCCACTTACCACAACACTCAGTACCACAACAGCCACTACAGAAAAAACACATCCTGAACCCACACCCAACTCTGTTCACCCCCGTAACATACAGACGTTGATAACACTGACAGGGAAAATCTCTTCAGTAAGTGTTTCTGACAACTAGAAAGCATGCGTAACAGTTTGCTACACAGACAGATCCACATACTATTGTATATAGTTTTGCCTTGCAAGGGACAGAGCCTTCTGCAAAGGATTGGGTCGGCCTCTACATTCATAATAGGCATTCCAAGTTTGCTTCCAATACCGTGTTGTAATACTGTTGCATAGGCAATATTCCAACAAGTATTCCGCCTATCAGCATACCAGTAAGTCCAACAAAACCCATTTCCATCCATAACTCGTGTATAGCTGGAGGGAGCACAGGAGAAGGCCAGTTTTCCGATTTAGTTGATGGATACTATGACCTCCGTTTATTCCTTAATGGCGAGAAAGATGTTCCTGTGTGCCGGAGTGATCCAGTACTTGTGGGTGAAGCAGTTGATCTCAGGGCAACACTACAGGGCAGAAATGTAATTGTGTCATGGGATCACTCCAAATCTTCATCAAACCCCACAAGGGACTGGATTGGATTGTTCCCAGTGGTGTGTATGTGAACATCCTTGTGCACTTCTAATTGTTGGGTTTTCCCTGCAGAGGACTTATAGCAATAAAAAGTATCTCTCATTCGCATATTGTAATGACACTGGTAAAGTTACTCTTGGACCAGTGCCTTACGGCGATGCAGAGCACGAGTGTCGATACTTTAAAGCAACCAGCGGTTATTGTTATTCTGGCAAGTCTAAAGCTTTCTCTGTTCCAAACCAAGATATGATACTTCCCTCTGCAGAAGACATAACGTAACATCCAAGAAACACTTCGTGTACAACAATTTAACTGTAACAAAGGCATGGACAGAATTTACAAGTTCACTGGCGCCTTACAACTGTGTCCCCAAATAAATCGGATTGGGTTGGTGTATTTCCAAAAGGAGCTCCAAGCACAAACTACGCTTTATGCAAATACACTACTCAAGGTACTCTGGCCCCTTTAGGTGACAGTGGCTTGATCACTTTCAGTGGAGCTGAAACTTCCAAGGTGGCTTCCCTCCACTTTCTCCTTCAGAACTCACCTTGTGTAGCTACTCCCAGGTTCTTATGACTTGAGGTTCTTTGCGGCCACCAATGGCACTTACGCGTTGCACATGCACGCCTCCGTGAACATCAAGGCGCGTGCATTCTGAACGTTATAAAATCAAACACTCCAGCACCTGTTGCCTGTTGTAAAAAAAAAAATTGAACAATTACCCGGAGATGGGGGGAAACCATAGCAAAGCCAAAAACAGCAAACACAGACCCACAAGTGAGGAGCCGAACAGCCACGTAGAAGCAGACCACACGCCCAGCACAGAAAACACATCCGCCGCGACTCCAACTTTGTCAACGTCGACATCAACAACAAGCGAAGGGGCGGAGGCAAATGATGGGATCCATGACACTGAACACGACGCCGTGAGTGGTGGGAGTGAAACTGAGCCAGGAGATGGAGAGAGCACGACTCCTGCTCCGCCACCGCCGCCTCCTCCGCCCCCTGTTCCAAGTATGTCTGGCTGTTCGTTTCTGTGTTATGGGATTGTATTCTCACTGACTTAAGAGAGTTCTGCCTCTACTACTAGCAGTAAAAGTGCGGGAAGCCGCGGGAAGGGAAAAACGGCTGAGGAGAAAATGGCTCTCTACCAGTCACATGCAAATAAGCTTCGGATGGGCTCTGTTGGGTCCCCTTACATGTTGACTCCTCATACTCCCGCAACTTGGAACGCACTTGTGATCACTGACACCCATTTGTGTAAAACGGTGAGTGAACTCCATAATACCTATATGTAACCCCAATATATAGCGGTGAAACATTTGTTCACACCTTCACAAATATGAAACTCAAGGATAAAAGCTATTTCTCGCGAAGCAACCAAGATAAGGTATTTTTAAAAAGAGGTTGCTTATTCCCATATATTAACAACTATAAAGATGTTTGAAACACTTGGGAGAGTAATTACTTCTGTGTCCCCATCAGAAATCATTATCCTTGGAGATGTTTTCCATTCAGTTAGTCAAAAGGAAGCGGACCCAGTTTGGTGTCTGTCAATCATAGAAAAGTTTCTTTCCTTTGGACTGCATGCAACTATAATAGGAGGTTTACAGCTTTTCGATGACTTATACCATTAATAAAGCACTGCAGGTAACCATGACCGCTGGATGTTTGAAAAATGGGGAGACCAGTGGCAAAAAAAGCACCCCAAGCACTTAAAAGTTGTCAGGGAAAAACTGATGCTGGCCCAAGACCGTGCTGAGACCCATAAGTTTTACTTCACCCACGATGGTAACTCCCCTTCATTCTCTCCTCACACTTTTAACACGCTCCTCACCACACAGGAGGCACCGCACTTTGGTTGAGCCCCCTACAAGAAGTCCCCTTTGTTCTGGGGCAGAGAGCCGCCCAGGGCCTGCAAGCCGGCGACTGCCTCTGCACCGGCCACGTGCACCGCACCCACGATATGATGGAGGCTCATGGCTGTGCCTCCTTGGGCTCGTGCACAGGCTCTGGGTCATCATTCCACTATGCAGTGTTTACTGAGGCCCAACAAGAACCAGCTTCTCTGGAACCGGGGAGTGCTGGACGAGCAACACCTCAGCAAGGACTCCTCACCATCAAGTTCTACACGGCTTGAGAAGGGGTGGAGGATAGACTAACATAACTTTACACCTCTTCCAATGAGGTGTCCACCGAAGTCGGGCAAATTTATTCACCAAACGCACCACGTCTTGCATCATAACCAAAAGTAAAGGGACGTTCAATTGCAATACCTAAAAATTCTGTCTCACACCCATCACACCCACTCTCGAGAAGTTCCGAGGGTACTCAAAAGAGGCACAGGCAAGGAATGTCTGTCAACAAAAAAAAAATCGGGATAACCCAGACACCACAATCGTAGCTATTACCAGTCAGTATTGCACTCAGCATTACCGCTGCCATTACCAAGAAGTAATGGCGAATCGATACACCCACTAAGCACTACTAAAGTACAAGGAATAAAGACTTTCAGAGCCAGAACTAACACTGGGAAAAGGAATTGATGCTGGTCAAGGTGGCCGAGGGCACACAAAAGTGGTGCTTTGTGATGTTTTTGTTTTTCGCACAAACGTACCAGAAACAGAGCACGTTAATCCGAATAAATTCCTAAAACCACGGATTGGCACTTAGCAGAATGACCCGAACAAAAACCCAAAAACAAAACAAATAAAGGACGCTTCGAAAGGAGCCGTGCCCACCCCCACCCTTTTGGTTTTTTTTTTTTTTGTTTCGTGTCAGCCCACAGTGCTTTTTAACACATTACGGTCCATAGCACCACAAACAACCAAACAACCAAACATCAAAAAAAAAAAAAAATAAAAAAAATAAAAAAATGGCCAGCGCACCAAAGACCACAACACTGAGATCCAGTGACGGTTGCGAAGTGGTTGTGACGAGCACACCATTGGACACACCGACATTTGTACCGGGGGACCCTCTGGGCTACGTGTACAAGGGAATGAAGTACAAGGACAAGGTGGCGTACGCGGCTCTTTCGCGCATGCAATCTGCTGCTGCTCCTACTTCTGCTTCTGCTTCGGCAAATTGTGGGACGGTGGCTACTACTGCCGAAAAGGATCTGTCGTTCTCCTCGGTGAAGGCGGAGATACGCGATTTTGGAGGGTACAAGTGCGTGTGGATCAGCCACGACCAGTCATTTTTCAACGGCACTATTGGATGCGTGGAGGGCGAAGTAATGGCAAGGGCATTGGAGAAGGCCTACGAGTTGAAATTACCTTTGGTTTTATCTTGCTCGGGTGGTGGTTTACGAATTCAAGGTACGGTTTTGACTTTTTTTTTCCACTTTCCACTCTCCACTTCCTCCTCTCTTCGTTATGAACTCACTCTCTTTTCACAGAGGGTTCTTTTCCTATTCATGAGATGGCAAAGTACTTTACCATTATGAGCAAACTGAAAGATGCCGGCATGCATCTTATACCCTCAATAAATCTAGTAACAAAACTTAGGAATTCCAACAATTAGTATCTTCAATAATCCGTCCCTTAGTGCAGCCACTGTCTATGGATCGGCTTCAGATATAACAATAGGTTTAAGGAGCGCACGTATTGGAATTTTCGAGGAGCTGGAAATTCTTGAAACAGTATTCAAAGGGGATTATGCACCTTATGATGTCACTTGTCCGCCTGCTTTTCAGACATCCCAATTCGTTTATGACAATGGCAGGCTAGACATTATCGTAGACCACGAAAACAGTGAATACTTACGCAAGTTATTACACATAGTTTCTGAGGGGAGGAGAGTGTGGCACGATACACCCAGATCTGAAATCAAGGCAATGCTAGAAGCAAAACTTGCTGAGCGCCCATTAGTACCTCCCAGGATGGAAGTCGATTTTGATCTTGTTAAACTCCGTGATATGGGGAGAATACAAGTACAAGATTGCCTTGACCTTCTATTTGAGGAATTCGTAGAGTTACATGGAGATGGAAATAACAGGTCAAATACATGTACCCGTGGAGGAGTTGCGCTTCTTAATGGACTCCCTGTGATGGTTATTGGTACAGATAAGGGCCATACCCCAGAATTGATTGTTCAACGTAACTACGGAATGGTAAGCCCTGGGGACTTGCGCTTTGCTCGTAGGATTTTGCATATTGCTAGGCGATGGAGATTCCCCTTGATTGTTCTGGCCGATTGCCCAGGAGCCTTGCCCACCTTTGAAAGCGAAGAAGGTGGTGTCTACAAAATAATCTCAGAGCTAAATCTTGGAATGACAAAGAGTAAAGTTCCAGTTATATCCTTCGTTCTTTCCGAAGCTGGGAGTGGTGGTGCCGCATGTTTATGCAATCATACCGACTCGCTTGTTATTCTTTCAAATGCCTATTTTGGAGTTATGACACCAGAGGCAGCAGCGTCAGTCCTTGGAGGAAGCACACCCAATATGGAACAAGGGGAGTTGATCAACAAGATTATGAGTGCTCTGCAATTCCGGGGCCCCCAGCTTTTCAAGATGGGTCTGGTTGATCAAATCGTGCAAGAAGGAGAAACCATAAAAGAAACCATCGATCAAATGAGAGCCTGCTTCTTTGCAGCTCTTGCCCCGCTCGTAGAGTTATCTCCTCAGGAACTGGTGGAAAAGCGCTTTCACAAATTCCGACCTTTACGTAAATCACTTCAAGAAGTGGGTGGTGAAGAAATGGAAGCCTTAATGAAAGAGTTCCAGAATGCTCTTAAAGCTCCACCACCTGCCAGACCAAGTACCCGAGGAAAACCTACCGGGCCTTCTAATGGAGTCACTACTGCTACTCCTGCCTATATGAGGTTTTTATCTGAAATGACGCTATTGGGGCTCAAGAAGTTTGACACTGAGGGTAACGACGATGCTAAAAATGTGGAAGCTATAGAGGCCAAGCTTCCGAAGTTCGTGTTTGAAAAGCAAGACCTAGATCCCAGCTACCCAACCATAAAGGCAATTCTTGACGGTTCAGGACCAGCAGCAGTTTCACAGTGGTTGATATTGCAAGGTCCCCACCAAGTTTTCTTCTCTGACACATCTTTGTGTGACGGCCAGCAGTGTTTACTTTCTGGCCACGTACGTACACGCGATCTACTTGCTGTAGCAGATATCTTTTCACACACAGTGCTTGTAAACAGCAGCTCTCTTTTCTCCCTAGAGATTTGGGGGGAGGAAGTATTCCACTCATGTCTGACTACTCTTAATGAAGATCCTTGGGAACGCCTGAGACTCCTCAGAGCTTCACTACCACAACATGTGGCACTTCAAATGGTGTTGAGTGGAGATTCCCTTGTTTCATTGAGTAAACAACCACGAGACGTAGCTCGTATATTTATCACAGCGGCCGCCAGGAATGGGATTGATGTGTTTAGGATTTATGACAATTTCAACAACGTGTCCAATATGATGGAAATTGCAGCCATCGTAAATGAATGCCAAAAAATTTCTGAACTGACAATCTGTTTCTGTGGGGACTTTGAGAACGAAACAGAGACAGTCTACACCTTGGATTACTATAAGGTTCATTGACTATTTGTTAACCAAGTGCACTGACTTGTTACAGAGGTTAGCTAACTCTATTTCAAAAACGTGTGCCCATATTCTTGCCCTGGAGGACATGGCTGGAATTGTTAAACCGTCACATGCAGCTCCACTCCTGGCTGCTCTTCGGGAAGCTTCCGGCAACCGACTACCTATTCACTTTCATACCCATGACACCACTGGTGTTGGGCTTCAAACCGTTATCTCCATGGTAGAAGAAGGGTGCGAAATCGTTGATGTATGCGTTCCCCAGTGTATGGCTGAGACCCCTTCACAACCATCCCTCAGCGCCCTCGCTCTTACTCTTAAATGCATAGCTTGTCCGCGAGAGGTTCAAGTAGACGCACCTTCACTTGCAGAGATGGACAGTGCCTGGAGGGGAATACTCCGCGCTCCATGGTATTCCAAGTTGAACGTACACCATTGTCCATCCACAGCTGCTTACAGTCATGCCCTACCTGGGTGGCAGTACAATACTATGTACCGTAAATGCCAGCGAGAACACATAGAACACCTCATTCCCCAAGTGCTGGTAGCATACAAACAAACCGATTTAGCACTAGGTCGGATCATCAAAGTTACAGCAGTCAGTACCGCTGTGCTGGATCACGCCATACACAGTGTCGTTAAGGGAGTGGATGCGACAACCGCACTGTTGGCAGACAAAATATGTCCCATTCCGCAAACTGTGAAGGACATGCTGAATGGTGTCTATGGAATGCCGGAAGCTGGTTTTCCTGCTGGAATTCTTTCCGCCACAGCCTCCAACCCCTTGAAGCATGGGGCACCACCAGAGTTAGACCTGGAAAATGTTTCCAATAGGGTCAAAAAAGCTTTCCCCAATGCCCCTACCCCAACTCCTATGGAGTACATCCTGAATGCTGCTCTTTTCAATGATGCCTATCTCGTTCAACATGCCAAATGGGTGAACCACTATGGTACACTCACGTCGGGAATTCCATCAAGGGCCTTCTGGAGTGGGATGCCGGTGGGGTCGTCAGTTCATATCCACAACTACTCGTCCTTATCCGGAAACCACTGCCCACCCTCCTCACTGCTCCCTGCGTACGTCCCCCCCAATCTGTCCCCCTCACTCCTGCCGAGTCCGTCGCCAGGGTTCCCCACAATTTCTCCCATAGTCCTCATCTCGCACTCGCCCACCCTTTGCCGCTCCCGCTCCCCGTCACCATCACCCATCCCCTCACCCTGCGTGTCCCCAAGCATACCGCCCGTATCAATCACACCACTTCTGACCCCCTCCATCTTCCCCGTGTCGCCGAAGCTCCCCTCTCCCTGCCTATCTCCCATCCCTGTACAGTCCGCGTCCGCTTTAGCCGAAGCCAAGCTTCTGTCCGCAGAGACCCCTCAGATCCTCACTCTGAAGCTCAACAGAGTTTCGCCAGCAACACGGACTGGTTCTCGCACAGTCTCGTTCCAGTTGGATGGAAAGGACACTTTTGACTATAATGACGAGGGTCCCCAGGCAAGTATTACTCAAAGCTCATTCATTGACATCAGGACAATCCTTTCAAACGTGGGTTTGTTGTGAGGAGAAAAAAAGGCAGTAAGAAAAAGAAAAAACAGTTTTTTTTTTGTCTATGGGAAGTTGACAGACAAGGCCAAAGGCACAAGAGAATCAGTGACAGCATTTCCCAAGTCAGCCCCCTCTGCTTGTATTTCCGTAAACAAATTACTGAAATAGTGTTGATCCTGGATAGAAATTAGCATTGGGAGCACAGTTATGTGCCAAACTTGGTGTAGCTGGTCCTGAATCCCTGTGAGGCATTGTGTGAGTTTCTCTGTGTCTGGTCCACAATCTGGCAGTGAATCCGCTAACATTGTGTAATGCTGTTGAACAGACTGCAAAATAAACTCAAGGCGGGCAAGTTTCTCCACTTCTTTGGCTTCAGAAAGGAAAAAGAAATAAGTGTGAACTTACATTCTTCATCTGTAGCTCTGTCCAAGTTCTTACCAAGATTCACTCTGTGAAATCGCGCACGGTTGTCGAGCTCTCCTTGGTATCTCAATGTGGTTTCTTGGGTAGCCTTTTTTTTTTTGTTATTTTTTCTTTTTTTCACCTTGTGCCAGTAACCACAGTAATGTCTTTGGGTAATTGGCCAAGAACAGTTTTTTCTTCTTCACAAAAAGCATCCAAATTCTTAGTGCTTTCTGGTACAGTCAAAATGTGTACGAGGAGTGGGAAGAATACCAATGAAATCCCTTTGAGAACTGTTCAATGAAACAATACTGTGCCCGGCATGTTTGTCATTGAGGCATTCCTCACAGACAGCACTTTCACAACTTGTGCATATTAATGTTATGGCTATGTCTGTATGCACTGGACAGGTAGAGGTATCAGTGACTGTGTGCATTTTTAATGGAAGAGGCTTTATATGACGTCAACGTGTAGAAAGAATGAAGTGAGTGTTTACCTTGTGGCGTGACCATTTTGGGCCAGAGTGCCTTCTTGCATAACAGCAATCACAAAAAATGAGGCCTTTACAGAATGCAATACTGTTGCACGTCTTAGTTCCTTGTGCTGAGTCTTGACAATTAGGGAGATTGCATGACGGGCCACCACTCTGGTTCCCCATTAGGGGCAGAAATATGAATTTGAGCTACCAGATATCTTTTCACTTGCTCATTCACTTCCCTGAGCAGCGTATTTTGTTGTGCTGTCGGTGCTTTTTTTTTTAAACAAAAACATTCAGAAAATAAGACTATACTATTTACAGGTGAGTTCAGCAATTTGATAACAGATAGGACAATTGAAACATCTTGGTGGAGAAGTCTGGCAAGACACGAGGATAAGCAGAAATGCGATAAAATATATAGATATTATGTAAAGAGAGACTGAGAATCAAACCTCGGTCACAGGGAATATTGTTAGCATATCCGCTACGCACTTGCGGCAAAAAATGTGACCACAGGACACTACCACGGGGTCTAAGTACATGTTGAAGCAGCACCCGCACGTCAAGTACCTTGAACCGGAGGTGCCGTTACCTGCCGAAACAGCCTCATCCGAAAGGAAGACATGTTCTCCTGCCGTAGCCTCGCCCATTCCACCGTGCTTTTCTATTACTATTCCTAGCTCAGTACTCTTCACACCCATAAGTGTGCCTGCGCTTGTGCTTGTGCTTGTGCTTGTGCTTGTGCTTGCGCTTGCGCTTGGGCTTGGGCTTGGGCTTGGGCTTGGGCTTGGGTTTGTGATTGTGATTGTGTTATTTACGTTTGCACTTGCTTTCATCGTGCTTGTGCCGGTACTTGGAACAGGTGGCAAGGCCTGGGAGATTGATGAGAATGACGGGCTAGCAGGAACCGTCCTAGAAGTGATGGGCAGCGGGGGCAGAGGCTTAGAGCGCACCACAAAAGCGTCTCCCATCACACCCAGTGCGGGGCTCATGGGAGTCGCCCTGGGCGCCGCCGCCGGTGTCGGCGGAGACAAGGGCCTTGCAGTCGTCGTCGTGGTCGTCGTCGTCGCCGTTGTTGTCGCCGCTGGTTCTGCCGGGAAGGAACACAGGGCCGTGGGGATTGGGCGAAGGAGAGCGGGCGGGGACAAGGCCCGCATGGGTGTGCCCGGAGGGTACGGCGAGGGTGAGGGCGAGGCGCAGGGGGAGAAGGGAGGCGGCATCCTGGGGAGCGCACGGAGGTCGACGGGAGGCGGCATGTCCGCGGCGGTGACGGGGGACCGAGGCGGGGGCGCCGCGGGGCCCCGGGCGAAGGGGGGCGGCGCCCGAGGCGCCACTATCGCGGGCACAACAACGTGGGGCACAACAGGCGCCACGTAAGGCAGCGGGACAACCACAGGAATCGCAGGGGGCCCCTGCTCATTAGCCACTGGAGGCACTGAGGCCCCGTTGCCGCTCAAGTTGGGATCCATTTTCTGTGATCAAATTTGCTGGCCAGTCGTTTCTGTTTGGCCGAAACCTGTGCCTTTTTTTTTCAACGACGGATGTCGCTTGGATCGTATGCGGATGTTGTGTTGTGCACTCGCGGTCCCGTATTGTTCACGGCACCACATGGCAGGCCGGTCGTGAGGCCAGGGGCCCCGCCGGGGGGCGACGGCGGGGGCTCCGCCCACACCCACGCACGGGAGCGCTACACCTCGGAGATCTGCGTGTCTCTGGCCCGCCTGCTGCGCGCCAGCTTCGCCGTATGGAGCCCGCCGTGCCTCCCAGGCCCGGCCCCCGCGGGCCCCCGCGCGCCCTGGTGCCCCAAGTGCGGCGGCGACCCCAGCCACGGCCCCGAGCAGCGAGTGCGTGAGGGGGAGGAGGCCGCGGGGACCAGGAAAGGGCTCCTGCAGGCCAGGAGTGATTTCTTCAGCAGGCCCAGCGAGGGCTGCAAGGGCGACCCTAGTTACATGCCTCCTGCGTCGAGGGAGTTTGGGAGGTCTCCCTGGTGCATGGCTGCGAGGAGGTTTATGCAGTCACAACAACTGAGAAGTAGCCCGTGCATGGTCGTTGACATTCACGGCAAGGTAGGGTTCCGTTTGTTATTATGGGGGGCGGTTTTTTCAAATCTTTTTTTTTTTTACTTTCATATTTATTGTGGTTGTATCTATGGTTTGGACTTGGTAATGTTTAAGTCAAATGTTTCTTTTTTTGGTCTTTGGCTAGTCAGTACGTGGTTTGTGTGCTGTTTTGTCTAATGACTGGCAACAAGTTCTTCCTACCACCTTAGGCAGATAGACCACACGACCTTGATATAGATGTTGGAATTGGGGCCATGGAAGCTCTGTGGTATTCAGATAAGAGGATCCAGCCGGCTTCAGGAAGCAAGGGCGCCACCAAAATGTCGTCATTGGATAATTTGAAGACAATCGTATCTGCAAGCCTCAAGTGGGCTCTTTCAGGCCATGGGGCTGTAAGCACAGCCCCGCAAGCTGTACCTGGAGTTATTGTACCGTTTGGAGTTCAGTGCAATCCCAAGATGAGCGGGTACCGAGGAACGCTTTCACAGCACACTCCCGGTGCTACGCTGAGCCATCAGTGTGTTCTCCTTGGAATTCCGGCCATTCAACTGGAGCTACCCTACAGTGTAAGGAAGAAAGTAGTACACTCACCTGAATTTGCGGCATCCATCGCCGCAGCATTATCTGTAACTTTCCAAAGGTGCATAGAAGGACTTATGGCGGAATCAAACAAACACAGTACGCAAGGGCAGCAACAGCCACCCACACAACAGAAGCCAAACATGACTGTTGGCGGAATACTACGAACCGTGCACCACGTGAACGAGTCACTCATCCTGGATAACCTCAAAAGCCTTGATGTACTCAGCAGGACTGAAAACAAACCAACAGAAGAGTGCATGTATCCATACTGAACCTTACAACCAAAAAAAAAAACCCAATCTTTCTAACCTGCTGTTCCCCAACAAATCGAACAAAACAAACATCGTCGAAAAAAAACCGTGACCATTGTTCTCTAGAAACAAACAAAAAAAAAAAAGTCATGGGGCGTTTCGGCCGGTGGTTGGTTGTGTGTTGCATCGCAGCCACTGTGGGCTGGCAGGGGGCGGGGGCCAGAGCGCGAGCACAGGCACGGACGGGGGACCCTGCGGGGGAGGCGGAGGCGGCGGGGCAGCTGATCGCGAGGGCGATGGAGGGGGCGACGGGGGCGGCGCTGCCCGCGTTTGTGGTGTCTGTGCTGCGGGCCAGCGGGGGCCAGGGCCGGGGGGATTACTTCGAGCTGGAGACCGGGAGCGACGGCGGGGCGACGGTGTACGTCACGGCGGGGTCGGGCGTGGCCGCGGCCAGCGGGTTCCACTGGTACTTGAAGTACTTTTGCAATTGCTCCTTGTCTTGGTACGCTGCCGCTGGGTTTTTCCTTCCTTATGGGATGGGTTTTTTTTTTTGGTTTTTTGGTTTAATGAACAACACTTCACAAAAGGTTTGGAAATGAATTGGTTTTTCCAAATCCTCTGCCACTTGTTCCTTTTGAACACCATGACAGTCCTTATGATTATGGCTAC
This sequence comes from Pelomyxa schiedti, assembly GCA_020536535.1. Classification (NCBI taxonomy): domain Eukaryota; phylum Evosea; order Pelobiontida; family Pelomyxidae; genus Pelomyxa; species Pelomyxa schiedti. The sequence continues at coordinate 35,469 of JAHLWZ010000857.1, forward strand.
TACTTCAACGTGTGTACATTTGGTGTGCACCTGTGTGAAACTCCACCATAAGGTAACAATAATGCCTTAGGTTATTCCACTGTTTGGTGGGTAAGTTGTAAGTATTTCCATTGGTCCCGACTGAATTGTTGATTCCAAAGGATTGGGACCGGTGGGAAGAGGAAATAGATTGGATGGCAATGAATGGAGTCAATTTACCTCTTGCTTTTGTTGGGCAGGAGTATGTATGGCAAATTGTTTACAACGAGCTTGGCATCTCCAATGAAGAGCTTGAGAGTTACTTTGGAGGTCCTGCCTTTTTACCGTGGCAGAGGATGGGAAATGTTGACGGGTGGCCATGTATGGTTCAGAAACACGAGATTTTTTCCATGCTCACACTGTTCAGACCCTCTTCCTCAATCATGGATTGTTGCACAAAAGTCTCTGCAACTCCAGGTTCGAACTACTTAAGTTAGTCCAATATTTTCATCATCTCCACAGATACTCGAGCGTATGCGCTCTCTTGGAATGACTCCAGTACTTCCAGGTTTTTCTGGGCATGTGCCAGCTGCCATTCAACAGCATTATCCAAACGCTTCCATAACGCAATTGGATCCCTGGCAGAGGGGTTTCACAGGAACATTTTTCTTAGATCCACTGGACCCACTTTTCAATAAAGTAAACTGCGTTTTCACCTGCCTGTCAACCAATACAAGAAATAGATAGGGTCTCTCCTCGTTCAACAAATCACGGAGATATTTGGCTCAGACCATTACTATTCATGTGACCCCTTCAATGAAATCCTTCCTCCAAGTGATGATCCCGCCTACTTGACCACTGTTTCCGCCTCTGTATAACGCGTAATTTCAATTTTAATATTAATTTTGCCAAGATATACAGTGCTATGGCAACAGCAGATCCAAGTGCTATCTGGGTGCTCCAAGCATGGTTTTTAGTGTCATCTCCTCTCTTTTGGAAGACTGAACAGACACAAGCATTCTTGAATGGCGGTACCACATTTCACCGCAGTGGGATTACAATAACTTTTGGCTTCAATATTTTTTTCCTACAGTTGCCACTGAGGACCTCATTCTCCTTGACCTGTGGGCTGAAGTTGATCCCATTTGGGATGATGATCTCTTCTTTGGAAAACAGTTCGTGTGGAATATGCTTCATAATTATGGAGGACGCTCAGGAATGTATGCAACCCTTCCAAGAGTGGCCACTGGTCCAATTACAGCTCTCCAAAATGGCTCTGCAAATATCGTAGGCACCGGCTTCACACCTGAGGCAATTGAAACGAATCCTGTTGGTTGGAGCCATATCTACCTTGGTCTATATTTATTTTCCTTACTGCAGCCTATGACCTCATGGGTGAAATGCGTTGGCGAACAACTGCCCCGGACCTTGACCTCTGGGTTCAATCCTACGCTATTCGCAGATATGGCATCGAAATCCCTGAACTTATTACTGCATGGTCTCTGCTCCAAAATAGTGTCTACAACTGTGAGCGGCGCCAGGCAGGGACCTCAGGATCAATTGTGGCTGCACGCCCAGATCTTGTAATACCTGTAGTTGGCTGTTGCGCTGTAAGCAAACTGCGGACAAATTAATCTCACGGCTAAGTCAAATATAGGTCACTCCCCTCTACTGGGACCCTGTTGATGTATGTGAGGCATGGACATTGATGACACAAGTGGCAAACCAACTAAGAGATCACCCTACATTTACTTATGACCTTACTACCGTGACAGCACAGGTAAGTTTTTACGCCTTAAATAGAACTCAGACTTTTCACAGGTTCTAAGCACATTAATGCTCGGATACCACAGGTCTCTTGTAGCAAGCTTTCATGAAGATACCAGTATTACCTTTGAGAAAGCTGCAAGTAAAATCGAGTCTTTGATACAAGGTATATATCACGAGAGTAGTTAAATAGAAAACCGACTTTGATTACACAGATATGGATGAAATTCTTGCAGTGATCTCCTACTCTTTTTTCCCGCAATTTCTTCACTTAACCTCATAACTTTGATAGACACAAGAAAAACTTCTCCTTGGAACATGGCTTGAAGATGCCAAGCAATGGGCCCAAACTGACGACGAATGGACCAATTATCAATACAACGCCCGGCTACAAATCACCCTCTGGGGCCCCCCTCTGACCCACCTCAATGACTACGCGTAATTCCACTCCTAATCCCAATCCCAATCTTCCTCCCTATTCCTTTCTTTTTCTCACTATGAATAGGTACAAGCTGTGGTCTGGCCTTGTCTCGGATTTCTACCTCCCTCGCTGGGACACATTCATTGGCTCACTACGGGACTACATAGGACACCATGAGGACTGGAATCTGACGGCATACCGCCACGAAGTCAGTGCCGTGGAGGAGGCCTGGACACTCAATACTGATGACAGTAATTATCCAAGCACCGCTCAAGGGAATTCAGTGGATGTGGCTCTTTCCTTATATGAAAAATACAAGTCGGAGTGCCAATAGAATTCTCCATTCTAGCAACTCACTCTCACCTCTAATATTCACCATAAGAGAAGCTTATTAGTTCATGCCTTCTTTTTTTGTTGTTTTTCCGGAGTCAAACTTACCAGTCATCAGGAGGTTTGGTGGTTGAGTGCCCAGTTAACCAAGCCACCTTTAGGTTAATTTTTCTGATGGCCTCAGTGTCAGTAGGTTGCACTCCTTGATCGTGCATCATCTGTGCAATCATTGTGATAACAGCCCGTAGCGAACAGGCGTGACGGAACCGAGTTCCGAATATGGTGGTATCAACATACTTGATGTATTCCTGCACCCGCTTCTGTGCATGCAGCTGGAATATGAAGCTGTTGTGGAGTGTGTTTATCAGCGGGACAATTCCTCCCGGGTGTGTGAAAATGGAGCCGTAGCCTTCGCCGGCTGTGGTGATGCGGCACAGGGCCAGTTCTCCATTGGCTTTGATTGTGAGGTATGGAGATGGCCGGAAGAATGCTTTGCAGTATAGAACTGAAGGTGGAACGGTCCGGATATCAAAGCCGTCGTTGGGTTCCAGGTTGTGTGCACCGGCGCCGATATCAATGAAGTTCGTGAGGATGTTGGCCCGGTCGCGGGACAGTAGCTGGATTTTAGCCTCGGGACGTGTGTATGGTGGAAATGTGTACAGGAGATCGGAAATGCGGACGAGGAATTCTATGAAAACTGGGTCCCTTAATGCGGCAGGGTTCAGTAAAATTGAGGCCCGTGCTTGTAGTCCCGCTTTTCTTACAATCGGAATTCCACGCATTATCTTGTCAAACAAGCCAGGGTGGCCCCTAAAATATTTTTGGAGGTACTGGTGAATTTGGGTTCAAACCTATTTGCGTCATGTACTGCCGCTGTTGGGCCATCAATGCTGAACCCAACGTGAGTGACACCTGCTCTTTTGAGCTCTGCCAAGTAAGCAGGGACATCGGGGTAACAAACACCTGCTGCAGTGAAGTTCGTTTGCTCCAGAAACCACCCACTTGATAGTACAACAACGTCAATTCCGCCACACACTTCCGTTGCTTTGGAGGCGATATATTGCACAAGATCAAGCCATCCATCTCCAAACTGTGTCACTTCTCCACCAATAAAAGCAAACTGATTGATTCCAATCATCACCATTGCGTCAACAGCTCTTTTCAGAAGTTCCACATTAGTAGGTGAAGTTGTTGTTCTTTGCACTCGACTATTATAGCAATGGTGGCATGAAAACCCACACTTACTGGTATACTCAAATATGATTGTATTTACGTTCTCCAATGGGTTTCGCTTGTATTTCAAACGTATTTCATCCAATGACAGAGATGCCCTGGGGATTTTTTCGGCAAATCCTTTCTCAATGAGTGAATCAAACACTTTCTTGAGCTTAGTGACACCTTCCTCTACTGTGGGACTCTTGATGGATGCAACGTATGGTGAAGAAGAAGCCTGACAAGATGTAGAATTGGACGAGGACTTGGAATCAGTCCCTCCATTGGTTTTCTCTGAGCTTTCCTGGGGAATTGTAGCGTTAATTGTAGGAGGTGCCAACGAAGCTGAAGGCACTTCATTCACGCAGCTGCCATTTGATGTCGTTGTGTTCGCTTTGCCATCTGAAACTACAGAATGAGGTGTTCCATTATCCTTACCAGCATCAACAGCAACCTTCGTTTCTGCCGGCCCTGATATTCTCCCTAAATCAGTCCGAGGGGGCGTCCTTGTTTCCTCACTTTCACTGACACTATTACAAGTACTAGTACTCGTAGTAACAGAACTAGAACTGGAAGTGGGAGTGGGAGTGGGAGTCGTGCTGCAGGGAACAGTTTTCCCAGTTGCAGTTGCATTTTCAGTCGAAGGTGACGTAGCGGGCGCTGTGGTTGTGGCACCAATTTTTTCAGGGTAGGGCATGGCCAGAACTGTGCACAGCGAAGAAAGGATGAAGTTTTCGAGTTCCGAGTCTGAAAATCCTTTGGGAGTAGCGAGGGTGCTTAATGCAGGATTATGGGAAGCCCCTCCTGGACCCAGGAAGAGAGTCGCCAGCTTGTGCGTCAGGGACATGGCGCCGCTGGACGACGAGAGGTACTCCAACGCAGCCTTATGCCCACAGTTGGTGAGTATCACCCTGCCATTATGGGTGGTGAGAGGAGGAAAAAAAAGACGAACGAACCAACCAGCCATACAACACAAAAGTGGACGAGGGAGGAGGGATTACTGGTAGTGTTCCTCTGCGTCCGACGACGAAGTCATGCCTGCGTTTTGTTGTCGGTTTTTTCCGATAGTTACGGGAAACAGATCAGCCGATCGGCCGCGACTTGGTGGGAAGAAAAGGGCGATCGTTCACGAGAAAAACAAACAAAAAGTCCCGGTTGCGTGCTCACAGATGGACGCGTACCGCGCACAGATACAGGCCCTGAAGCAACAAAAGGCGGCAGGCACGGCCTCCTCTGCGTCGCCGTCGTCGCTAGGGGGGGCGAGGCCCACTGCCGCGACCACGGGCCTGGCCGCCACGTCGCTGTCCACGTCTGGCACCACTACGCCCAGATCGAATTTGTTGACTTTCCAGCCTCGCCGTATCTACTCTTTTTTTTTTTTAATTATCTCTAATTTGTGTTAATTTTTAAAAATAATTAAAAAAATCGTGTCCACAGCTTGTCCTATTTGTGGCACTGAGTGCAAAGGTACAATTTGCCAGAAATGCGGAAGACCTGTACCACTTTGTATGCACCTCGTCTATGCATTCTTATTGTTTTTCCCTTGACTTTTTTTCCCCAGCATCTTTTACTTCTCTAGCCAAGCCAAGCACTCTTAGTCCTTCAACTCCATCAACAACATTAGGAACATCTGCAACTCAGACTCACCCATCACCACCCTCACCATCCACACCCCAAACAACCCTTGCGACATCAGCACCACATACTCCAACAACGAGACCAGTATCTGGGTGTGTCCCTCCTTGTGAAAGTCTAGCCTTCAACCTCTTTAACTCTTGAACAGATCACAACGCAGTGACAGTTTGACAAACCTATGGCGCAACCAAGGCCAGCCCTCTACCTCAAGCCCATCCACACCGCAGTCCTCTACTCCCTCCCCCACAATCACACCCACAACTCCCAACTCAAACGCCTCTACACAGCCCAGTGTATCCACTCTCCTCATGAGACCAGCCAACCCTCCTCCTAATACCACAAACCGTGTTTCAGTCACTACCCCCATATCCAATGGTACAACTCACCCAACACCAACCACAACAAACGTGGGGATTGGTGCCCCAACCAACGTAGTCAAATCAGCGGTCGTATTCAATCCTGTTACAGGAGCCCTGGAGACCAAACCAGTAGCTGTGTGTTCACTCTCACAAATTAGCATTGTTATTGATCCCTCTATGATGAAATTAATATTAATATACCCCCACCCTATACTAATATGAGTTCAAGCAAACGCAAGGAAAGGCACCCTCACCTGAAGACCTGCTATCAAAGGCAAGAGCATGGACATCCTCGCCCTCTGGAGGGAATGCTGCCAAACCCACCACTGCATCGCCAGCAATAACCCCTTCCACCACATCAAAAGTACCTTCCACAGCACCTACTTCAGCGACTCCTGTTTCAATGAACCCTGCACGTATGTCAACAATGCCGGGGCAACCAGGCATGTCTGATAGAGCAAGGCGTCAATCGAGAATCAATAGACAATCTCGCATCTTAGTTAATAATCAGATGGAGAAGCTAGAAACCATTCTTGCAAGTGAGTAAAGTTTGGTGATAGTCACTCGGATTCACTTTAAAATAGATGTATCTAAGTTGGAGAAAAGGATTGTAGCAACAGGTAATATTCTATTCTTCATAGCTTTTCCTAATTTCTTTCCTGTCCTGTAGAGGCGGCGCGACAGCAGGCAGAAGAAAGTCTCATAGAAATAGCCATTGGGAAGATGGAGCAAGACGAAAAAGTGAACACGGCCCTGGAGAAAGTCAACTCCTTATTAACAGACTTCAACTCCCTCTCACATGCCGAACTGCACACACGTCTATGCTCCCTTAGGTGATTTCTTTGTCCTGCAGTTCTAGTGTAAATCTTTGATAGGGATGGATTGTCGGGAACTGAAGCGGCGTCTCCATCACCATCACAATCACAATCACCCCCACCACCCAGCTCCTCCACACCACCACCCCCACCACCACCTCCTAGTGGCACTTTCATTGCGTCTCATCACAGAACTAACAGTAATACACCTCCAGCACCCCCTGCCCCCAGGAGTACACCTCAATCAACTTCCAATACCTCTGCTCCGGTTAATACAAGTATGTGCTCAAAGTCCACATACATTTGTCAGTGTATAACTTGTTCTCACAGTGGATCTTCTTGCTCAAATAAAAAGCGGTGCCAAACTGAAACCTGTTGATGTACAACGCCTAAAAGAGGTACCCCAGCTACAAAAACCTTCAGAATGGCACTGACCTTGAAAACAACCAGCAACACGCAACACAAAAGGCTCAATCCAGCAGATCTGGGAGAAAATCAGTAATGCTAGTGAAAAGCTTGGAAGATACAATCAGTGTGTTGCACTTTCACTCTCTGTTCCCCCAAAGCCAACACTCAACACAGGATCTGCATTGCAAATGAAGTTCCAGATGGGTGACGACGAAGATGACGACTTTGGAGATGAAGACGACTTCGAGTGATGATCACGACCAGGACCTCCTCTCCCACCGCTTTTTTTTTGTTTTTCTGGTGTTTCTGATCCCGAAAGGCACATTGACACCAGCGCAGGGGAACTACTCCTGCCAGTTCCCTCATCAGTTGCTGTAAAGGGAAAAAATAATAATCCGAAACAACGCGTTTGGCTCAGTCACACCCAGATCTACCAAAAATACAATAAAAACAAAAAAAAGATAGAGAGGGTGATGGACGCGTTCTCGTTTCTCAAGAAGGACGATGAGTTGGGTGAGTCACGCCCAAACGACAACAACCACGAACTACGACACTAATCCATCTGCATCGTTGAACGCCCATTCACACTTCCACCTCACGACAGCGTACTACAAGGAAAAAAAAAAAAACCCCAACACAAAAATACACGACCCAACAACAATAAAACTCTGATCGAAAAACTGGGGAACAGGGAGTGTATTTCAGAATTTGGATAAGGGTGCCGTGTTGCAAGAGAAAAGGGTGTTCCATGAAAGCCCTTTGAACGTGCGGAAGTGTAGACTTGCTTTGAGCCAAATCCTCTATGTTCTCAATCAAGGTGAAACCTTCACGAAGACTGAGGCAACAGATTTGTTCTTTGCTGTCACTAAGCTCTACCAGTCTCAAGATGTATGCATCAATTTGCTTTGATTTTTCTTGCTCAATTCTCTACTCTTCTCCTGGAAGATTTACTTGCGGTTGTTGATGTATCTTATGATAAGGGAGCTCACATCACTGACAAGTGATAGTATTATTGTGATTAGCTCCCTAACTCGAGACATGACAAGCAAAAATGACCTTTACAAGTCGAATGCCATGAGGGTTTTGTGGAGAATTTTGGATGTATGTGCTGGAGATTGGTTCCATCTTTATTGTTTTGTATTCCTTATCCATTACCTAACACCAAAACTAGAATACAATGCTTCCACAGTTTGAACGTTATTTCAAGCAAAGTATTGTGTACACTGATCCCAGTATCGCAAGTGCAGCTCTTGTGTCGTCAGTTCATCTAATTCGCACTTGTCCTGATGTCGTAAGTTACCTTTAATTCCAGATCCAAGCTAACTCTTTCAGGTTAAACGGTGGTCCAATGAAGTCTCTGAAGCACTTCAATCCCGCAATCTTATGGTTCAGTACCACGCATTTGGTCTCCTTTACTACATCAAGCAGCACGACAAACTCGCAGTTGCTAAATTGATTGCTGGAACATTCTCTCTTATTCAAGCATCCAAGTATCTTTCTTAATTCAGGGCTATCTCTGAATGTAATTTCAGGTCTCCGTATGCTCACTGCCTATTAATCCGACTGGCTAAAAAAATTCTTGAGGAAGGGATAGAAAAATCAGCGTGTGTACTTTCGGTCATACCCGAAATCCAATCATTTCTTTTAGGGAAGCTCCATTGTTTGAATATATCGCCCACTCCCTTCGCAATAACAGTGACATGGTTGTGCTTGAAGCTGCACGAGCGTTATGTGACCTACCCCAGGCCACCCCAAAGGATGTTGCCCCAGCTGTTAGTGGTATTTCAACACTTCAAACTTGCACTTTCTTTACTTGTTATTACAGATTTACAATTATTCTTAAACACTGCAAAGCCTGCCCTACGATTTGCAGCAGTACGGACTCTTAATAAGGTATTCTGGGTGTAAGTTTTACCTTTCTCACTGTTAATTTTACTACAGCTTGCCAATAAGTATCCAATTTTGACCAGTTTGGCCAACTTAGATTTAGAGGCGCTGCTTTCTGATCCAAACAGGAACACTGCTACACTGGCCATCAGTTGCCTGCTCAAGGTAGCCACGGTATTAGAAGCAACCTCATTTTATGTAGATAACTGGAAGTGAACAAAGTGTTGATAAACTAATGAAACAAATATCTGGTTTTATAACTGATATCCCTGATGAATTCAAAATTCAAGGTTCGTTCACGTGAACGAAATCAAACTTAACACTCAAAAAAAGTCATCGAGGCAATTCGTACTCTGTGTCTCAAATATCCCTCAAGACACCGTTCTTTGATGACTTTTCTCTCAAACATGCTTCGTGAGGAAGGAGGTTTTGAGTACAAACAAGTTGTTGTAGAAACCTTCTTCACGATAATTTCATCTATCCCCGATGCTCTCGAATTTGGTTCGCTATTCTCCCCAACCTTCTGTGCTGGGCTTATTCTTATGTAGGGTTAACACAGTTGTGTGAGTTTATCGAAGATTGTGAATATGCCTACCTATCTACAAGAATTCTGTATCTTCTTTCGCAAGAAGGTCCGAAAACTGCAACTGCAGGGAAATTCATTCGTTATATATACAACAGGTAATCTTTTTCGTTCGTTGTGGGTTCTCATATTTTCATCAGAACGACACTGGAGACCGCCCCTGTTCGAGCTGCAGCAGTGAGCGCCCTTGCAAGATTTGGTGTCAAACTTCCTTCTCTTCAAAGCCAAGTCCTCATCCTACTCAAGCGGTATTCCAGTTCTTTCTCCTTGACATTATTTTATTAACCCTTACAGGTGTATGAGTGATAGTGATGATGAGGTAAGAGACAGAGCTGCTTATGCTGTCCGGGTTTTTGAAAGTGGAGACTCCACATGCATTAACAACTTCGTTCTTCCGAGTTCTCCCCCACTGTTGAGTAATTTGAATCTTGCCCTGCAACAATATCTGGAAGGTGGTGCTGAAACCCCTTTTGATATTTCGGCAGTTCCACAACAATACACTGCGCCTCCCTCAAAGCAAAATCAACCCCAATCACAATCACAATCACCTACACCAACACCAGCCCCAGCACAAACACCCGGACCAAACGGGCCGGCAATATTATCAATGCCCGAGTTTGCCCTGATAGCAAAATCCTATTTCAAATCCTGCGCCCCAGTGCATCTAACAGAAAAAGAGACAGAGTATGTCGTGTCGTGCGTCAAGCACATTTTTACTCAGGATATTGTTCTTCAGGTTTAATGATTCCACCTGTTATTTACCAAATTTCCTTACTCCCGTAGTTTGATGTACTTAATACAATGAAATCTGAGCAGTTAGAAAATGTGCATGTTGAATTAATTCCTGCCGAAGGAAGTGAGAGCTTTACAATTTCTAAGGTGTGCCATTGCTTTGGTTCCTGTGTCTCATTTTTCTCCAGATTATTCCTGCAGCCCAGATACCCTTCGACACAACTGTTTCATGTTATGTCCTTATCAAAGCCCCCAAGGGAGCTTCTCCAGGTAGGTCATTTCTGGGAAAACTAGTCCATTGAGTGGGACCTAGGCAGTTTTGGGACCACGCTGAAATTCATAGTGAAAGAGGTAGATTCTTCCGGCGAAGTTGAAGAAACTGGTTCAGAGGAAGAATATCCAGTACTCTATTTATTAAGTTGTTCTTACTCCTTAATCATGCTACAGCTGGAGACTCTGGAAATCGCCGTTGGGGATTTCATCACTCCACTGACCACCTTTAACGTACAAACGGATTGGGAAGCGCTCCAGCAGGAAGCAGTCGAGACATACAACTTGTCTACTGTGAAAACGCTACAAGGTCTTCCAATCTTTTTTTTCCTTCATATATTCTGAATTACCATTTTCCAGATGCTGTTAACGAATTGATGTCTTTCTTGTCAATGAACGCGGATACTAAATATGCCAAAGTCGAGGAGAGAGCTAAAAAACACATACTCTTCATGTCGGGCACCTTCATGGGTGGCATTACAGCAATTGTGAGAGCGAGAATGAGAATCGATCCCAGTGGGACAGGTCAGTTCCATTATCCACGGCACGGTATCGAACCACAACACTAACCACCAACAGGTGTAAACCTAGAACTTACTGCACGGTCCTCTGTGCAAGAAATATCGCAGCTAATAGCCTCTTCTGTTTAAATGCTCCACCGTTTTTGCCCACGCCACTCCCCAACAAATACGGAAACCCTTTGAGAGACAAATGTCGTTCAGCTCCACGCTTTTTTTTTCCCATAAGACATCAATAACATGGATTTCGTAAAGATACTAGACAGCCGGGACACCACAACTTGTGTTCTGGCGTCGGACAGGGCAACCTGCACCCAAGCGGGTATTACTTATGATTCGATTGATGGGCTGTTGTGCCCGCAAACAACTTTTCGACACATAAGCTCCCCTTATGCTTATCGCCAGTGTATGTGATACAGAAGAGGGCAGCCAATGAAGAGGAGGCGAGGGGCGTTGTGGAAAGAGGAGTGGCGTGCGATGCAACTCTGGTGCAAAGGAATGACAAGTATGCCCAGTACTCAGTTACTGTACCAGACCAAATCACAGTTAACACCATTTTCCCCGCCACACCAAAGTAAGTCCTTTATTTTTCTTCGCTAAGGGTTGACGGCATTGCAATTTCAACTTTAGGGATATTGCAAAATATTCTCATGTTAACAGCTTCGTTCTGCGGGAAACTCCTGCACTTTATCACTCAGTTACCCTTCCCTATGTAGATTCCTTGCCTGCCGAAGAACTATCTTGGGTAACTCATTTAATTGATGGTACTTCCCACCTAAGGCTATTTGGAACTCCTAACTTCCTCATTTTCAGGTACAAGCGAACAGGACCGCGTTCTCTGTCAGTCGCCCACAATGGTCCTCGTAAAGGACACAAAGTGGCACACAAGTGATGCGAGTTCCATGTATCTTCTTGCTATAATCAAGTTCCCTCCGGGAAGGAATTTGCGCAGCATCAGGGACCTGCGTGGCGACGATGTGCCAATGCTACTCGACGTCAAGGAGGCAACTTTGAAAATAGCCCTTGAAAGGCAAGGTTTGAAATGGCTCGTTCCACACTCACCCTCAACAAAATACCAGATTTGGTGTGAAGCCCCGTGACATCTTGGTGTTCTTCCACTACTTCCCATCCTTCTGGCATTTGCACCTGCACTTTGTGTGTGTGAATTCTGGCAGTTCGTTTGGCAGGAACAACTCGGCTGGAAAGGCCATTCTTTTGGATGATGTCACTGACAATCTCCTCTCTGACCCATCATATTACGCAAACGCCAAAATCACTGTCATTATTGACAGCCCACAACTGGGTGCCCTCTTTGGGAATCTGTAGTAGCACAAATAAATTTTCAAATGCTTCGTATTTTACGTTCTCCGTTTCTTTGGATCAGGTGGTGTTGCTTGTTGTTCTTGTATGGGGGTGTTTTGTGGGGGGTGTTCTGTTCCTTTGTTTGAGGGCAGTTCTTGTTTGGTGGCCTCAGTTCCTTTGATATTGGGTGTGTGTGTTGGGGTTTCTTCTGTTGTTGGTTCTTCCTCGGTGCTTTTTGGTGGGTTATTCTCGTTCGGTTTGGCAATGTCTGTTGTTGTACTGCCGGTGTTGTTACTTGTATTAGTTGTGTTTGTGGTGTTATCATCGGTTATTGTACTGCTGGTTTTGTTTGTTGATACCTTTTCTGTGGGTGCTGAAGGTTCACAAGGTGCTGGTTCTTTCTCGGCGTTTTGGGGTGAAATAGTGTGGGAAGATGAAGATTTGTTTACTACAGGGGGCTGTGTTTCGGTGGACTTTGGTGGTGGGGGAGGTGGTGATGTGGATGAAGGAGTTGCGGGAGGTGGTGGTTGTGTATTAGACACATGTACTGTATTTTCCAAGCCTGTCCAAAGTCATTTCCATCAGTTTGTGGGAATGTGGTAGAAAGTGGAGACATACTCTGGGCTTGGATAGCTGGTTCTGTTTGTGGGAATTGCTCAGGAGCCATCAAATACTGTTGCTGCAGCAACATTTGCTGGTACTGAGCTATAAAGATGGATTATTCTATAACATCTTAAAGCACCGCCTCAGTTACCAGGGTCATAAGCATAAGGCATCATTCCGGCACACAGTGCCATTTGAGGGTCAATGGCGCCCGATTGCACCATGGCGGTTTGCTGCAAAACCCGTTTAACAAAGAGTTGAAAAAGGGAAGGGAGGGAACAGGAATGTACTAAGAAAGAAAAGATAGTGAAATGTTATAGAAGAGGCATAACCATTAGTTGGTAATCTGCGCCATAGTATGGCTGTAAAGTTTGGTCCAGAAAATCCCTGGAGGGAAACTTTACGTGGGATGAAAATGGGAAAAAGTTGTAAAAAGGATGCGAGGGAGTATCAATTAAACTTGAGGTGGAAAGGTACAAACCATACCGCGTTCGATTGTTGTTCACTTTGACAGTTAAATCTGTAAGGTGGGAAAATTGCACATCAATTGTAAACTGGCCAAGGGATTCTCCGGCATAGAATGTATAACTAGTGAACATCGTTTTTGCTTGTTTTGCTCCCTCAACCATGAAGTACTGAACTAAGGCTTGTACTCCTACTTGAAAAGGGTGAACTGTGTAGAATGAATGTTGGTTTCTTTATAAACCAGCTTCTTTGTTCATAATGACTATCTTATGGATTTGCCCGTACTGTGAAAAAAGCTGATACACAAAATCGACATTGATGAGATTGAGCATGGTTTCTCCCAATTGTTCATGCATTGGATTATAGAAAGTAACGAGGATGATTTTATTGCTCGTGCTTTCCGCACTGAGTTCTCCATGAATTGAGAACCCAGCATATACATTACGACCACTTAAAAATAAAACATAAGCTCAAACCAAAAATAGATGGCAACCAAACCCTAGTCTAAGCTGTGATGTGGTGCTGTGACTAATGAAATTGATGGCTGCTGTTAAGTCCCTCATTTGTACCATAGCCTGCTTCTTTGCTTTCATCAAAACAACCTTCTCAACAGCCCCAAAAGGAGTGAATATAGAAAGTAATTCCTCCTTTTTTTTGTTTCGAGAAGAGTAAAGGGAGGTGGGGAAAAAAAAAAAGGAGTGAATACATCCAGTTATTACAAAATACATCTACAGACCACAAAACAAAGCAACGGCCAAAATACAAGCAGTGTGGCAGGGGATTAAATACTTGAGTAGTGTCAGTTGGCACATTGCGTATGTGTACCACACGCGATGGTGCTTTTTCAAACGACACCTGCCCAATTCTGCCTGACATTTACTTGACTGTTCACTCTTTAAGTTTTGTGTCCGCCGTTTCCCCTCACTCGTACTCCCCACAGTATTGGCACACCTTCCAGACCACAAACGCAATTGGCTCTTCAAATAAACCCCTGGTACGAAAAAGGAAACGTGTGATGAGATTGCGATTTTTTGTTATTTGCAAGACTCACTGCACATGGTACAGTCAATGGTGGATTGTTTTGTTTTGAGTTTGTGTTGTGCTGCGCTACTGTGTGGTGGTTGCCTCTGGTGATAGTGGCGGTAGTGTCTTAAACAGCTTGCTGAGGATTTATGCCAATAGGATCGGGGTGTATACGTAGAAGTTCGATGACAGTTTTGCGTACTGCGTAGAGGAATTGAGCCATTCTGTCAGTGGTAAAGTACTTGTAAAGATTGTTGGAGGCTGAAGCCACGAGATCCGCTACCTGCAATCTGTTTATGGAGATAAGTGTGCTGCACACAAGCATTTGGGCATATACGCTTCTTTGAATTGCCCCCTTCGAAAGTATAAATCCTGTAATAACTCGACTGTCTTGGGGATGCAATACTTCTGTAGTGCCTTCAGTCGTTCTGTGTAGTGATTAGATTTGCTTCCAACCCAAATACTTGATATTCTCAGGGGTGTCAAGAGAATTGCCTTCAATTAAAAAAAAAACATACCACTTTGTTCAGGGGTCACAGATTCGAGGAAGCCGGGCTGATGCTGCAGGAACAAAATCAAACCTTGTTCGGCATTGGTCGCTAGTGTAGATTCGAAACCCTGCCATTGTTGGTTTGCTAACTGATATGCTTCAGCTGCTTGCTGGTACAGGAGCCTTTCACTATAAAGACCCTTGGCACTGTTTGAGGAATTAATGGAGAGTTGTGAAGTCAGTATCTCACCCTGGGGGTGTGGGCGCCTGTGGCTGCTTTTGCTTGTGTTCATCCCACTTGTGACATACGTGTCTGGCTTCGAGGTATCTTCGTAATTCAAGGTATTCGATAGCAAGTTGATTATATTCATCTTTCTTCTGGAACGTGGGAGCCAAGTTGGGAAGTTTGAATACAATTGGTTCTGTAGCAGTTTGAATTGTAGAGAGCAGTTTTTGTGGTAGTGGGCACTCCTCTTCAGTAAGGAGCTTGGCATACTGAAACTTATCCAAAACTATGCAAGTATTAGGTGACAAATGACAGAGGAATAAAGTAAAGTACGGATAAGTTCTCCCAGTAACTCATTGGCTCGGCGAAGGGCCATCTCCCACTGTGTTTCATCAAAACAGAGCCACTTAATTGCGTCAACTCGCTTTTCGAACGTTGCTGTGTTGATGGTCGAAGTGACAGAAACACTTGTGGCAGCTGCGCTGATGTTCGCTGTGATCTCAGTCTTGTTGAGATTCCACAGGTCAGCTAATTCAAGCATTTCTCGCCTGTCACTTGTGGGCACTCGAGATAAAAGGTTACTGTATGCAGAGATCCTTTCTTTGTCAGAAGGAATAAAGTAGCAATACAGTGCAACAAGATGAAACTGGTTTTACGAAGGTAAGTTAAGAAGATTCGTTGTTAGGCCAACCTGATGAGATTCAATCAAATGGTCAATATAATGGTTGATGATGATGATAAAAAGCCGTTTGATGTCCAAGGAAGGTTCAACAAAGTAAGGGGGGCATAAGTACAAAATGGCTAGATGCGTCGAGAAATGAAGTAAAGGAAGGGGGGGTGAAGTGGAAGCCCACTCCTTAAGGAGGGTAAAAATGCTGCTGATGTCATTTTGTATTATGGAGCATTGTAGCTGATGATATCGTGATGTAACTCCCGGCCTGAGATGTTGTTAAGAATCTCCTCCAATAAAAAGATAAGGGAGACCTGTCTTGGGTTGTGAGGAAAACGAAGATATCCTGAAGTTCAGAATATTTCGGACTCTCTCTATCGAAAGTATAGGACATATCACCGGAAGACGGAATTTTGTACTTTCTGGCAAAGATGTATTACAATGAAGAACCAACCACGGGGAAAGGAGAGGCACTGGACAGGTGCCTTAATTGATTTCAGTGTGGGTGTAGGAGTCCGTTGTGTGAGTGCCAAGAATGAAAGAGTAAACACGACAGTAAAAACACTTAGAAGAAGGGGAACCTACCTTAATTCCTCATCAATGTGGTATTCTAGCAAAGTTTTCGTGTGGAGCCACAGGAGGTCCTCCCACGAAGTGCATATTGGAAGGGCACAAGAGTGATTCCCTGAAAGAAGACCATAAATAGCTTTTTCGTAGATACTGTTAGATGTCTAGAAGGAGTAAGACAAAAAGACACTCATTACTCTCATACTTTACTCAGCATTGCACATGTTGATTTCCATAAAAATCTATTAGAGTTGCCGCAGACTTCGGTGGCTAAATATCGAGATACGTGAGCTCCTGGGGTAGTACAAGATTACTAACCAGTCTGGAAATAGGGTAGAGCCCCCATTAGAGTGGCTGCCCTCCACTGCCGCTTGGCCGAACAGCAAAGATCAATGGCTGCTGGTAATTGGCCAGAACGCAGTAAGTTCCAAACGTCCTCTAACAACTGCTCTTCTAATTTCTACTTGAAAAATCAGAAATTCAAGAAATAAAGTTAACATACCTGATCCTCCGATGAAAGGTTACAGTCCGGGTCTATTGAGATGCTGTCATCGCTTCTATGCAACACAGTATCTTCCATCCAACCTTGGATATGATCAACGGCAAGTACATTTGTACGAGGCGGAAGTTGTGCAGATAGTTCCAGCCAATCCACAATAATCTGGGTACAGTCAGGTAACATAACTCTAACTATAAGCACACCTTCAATTTTCTTAAGTGTGCACTACGGGCAAGAATGTCATTGATCGCTGTTTGGAGAGTGTATGTCTGGCTATTGTCTGCGGGCAAAGGAGAAATACTCCCGATTTTTTGTTCATTGGTTATCAGTTGCACCAGAGACCAAGTGGACCAGGCCCTATACAAGTGCTCATTCTGTAGTGGTGTTACAAAAAAGGAAAAGAGTGCCATAACGCCGAGTTCGAGGAGAGAAAAATAGACCACACGTTGATAGAAGAAAGATCCATTGCTCTACTTAGCGCTTCAGTAATCCTACGGTTTCATAAGATGAAACTCATTTGTTTGGAGTATGGAACTGGTTTTTTGCAGCCAAACACAAGTTGTTCGCGAGCCCACATTTATCAACAGAACGAAAATCCCTTTCGTGTCGTACAAGTGGTACTCCATGTTCTGCAAGTACATCACACAGGGGTGACTTCTCGTCCATTGCAGACACAATAGTAGGAATCTCTTTGTGTGAACTTTAGGATTCACATCCTCCTAGGAGGCATCTGGTACCTGGCTGATTAATCTTTTCAAAGACATCGCGGTCTCTGATGCTTCTCAGGTTCATTGACTCGGAGACTTTTTTTAAAAAAAATAAAAAAAAAAACAAGTTGCATTAGGAAAAATCAGCATGAACGAACATAGCTAAGGCGTGGAATGCATACATGTATCATCCATTCTATCCTGTTGCTGGTCCGCGGCGCCGTGAAAGGCAGGCAAAGAGTCAGCGAAGGAAACCCTCTTCGAGTGGCCGTCGGCGACCGCGCTACTGGCAGTCGCGGACATCATTGGTACGTCGTTGTTGCGCGTAGTAGAAGATGTGGGCATGGCAGACGCAGTTGTGGGCTTGAACCCGGATCTACGATTACTGCGGTGCGCTGGTACTCCTCCGGTGGGCCTCATTGCTCTAACAATAAAAGCGAAATGCAAGAGTTAGATCCAGGGCCCACAACGCGGCTGAGAAGCCATCTTGTGACTGAAGGTATGTCCCTGTGGGAATATCTCGTCGACCCAAGTGGGAGCGTTCGGTGGTTCTCGCTTTGAGGGCGAAACGATCTGGAGTAAGAGTTGAAAAACTTGTGATGATGGAAAACTTCATCCTTTGAAGCAAAGGGGAAAAAAGCCCGACGGGCCGTAAACAAGTTAAAGACACAAACAGACGTGCACCCCACGCTCCGAAATGAGTGACGTTGTCGATTTCCTCGATAGCTTCGACGATGCGTCGGCCGTGGACCCCGCGGCGGCCCCGGGCCCCACGCCGGGCGCCGCGCCCGTACCGCAGCCGCCCCCGCAGCAGCAGCACCAACAGCCCCCCTTGCAGCTCCAGCTCTTGCACGCGGCGGCGTCCCCCGCCGCGTCCCCACCCACCGTCGCGCCCTCGCCGCCCACGCCCACGCCGACGCCCGCGCCAACACCCGCCGACGCAACCGCGTCCGTCTCCGCGGCGCCCGCGGTCAACGCCGCCAGGGACGTGGTCGGCTCCCCCGCTGTGGTCCTGGCCTCGTCGCCCGCGGCGGCCGACCTCGCCCGGGGCGCCTCCTCCTCCTCGTGCTCCGCCGACGCGCTCCCCGAGGAGCCCCCGCGCTCGCCCTCCCCCGACTCCGCGCCCCTGCAGCAAAGAGAGCAGCAACAGAATGTCACAATGACGATGCCCACGGCGCCCGCCGAGCCGGCGCCCGACCCCGACCCCGATCGCGATTGTGGGACCGAGCTCGCGGTGCGTGGTTTTGACCACGATGGCGTTGGCGGCGGCACTAGCGCCACATCAGGTCCTGAGGCCTACACGCCAATTTCGCCCGCGCAGTTGCAGCAGCTGGAATCAACCCCAGACAGAACCCCTGGCCTGAGCTTCGAGGAGCACATGCAGATGGAGTCCCGCGGCGACATCAACATCATGATGTCCGAAGGCGGGCCAGACGACGGCGGCGTCACCGTTGGGATCGAGGGAAGCATCATGGGCAGCGCGGACGACGGCCAAGTGGTGGTGGAGGGGTCCAACTTGGGCGCGCCGGCGGACCCGCAGTCCTTGGCGGCGCTGGGGAGCGCGGCGGCCAAGAAGGAGTACGACATCCCCGGCGGGGGAGATTCTTCGCTACAAGGCACCGCGGCCTCCTCTCACGCCGCGGATAAGAAGCCCGAAGGCGGCGGCGGCAAAGAGGGCGGGCGAATTATCCACCTGAAGGACCGCGGCCGCCTTGATTACTTGGAAAAGGACCGCAAGAACGCGGCGCTGGACAAGGATTTGAAGGCGAGGCCGACGAGCATTAGGGACGCGCGAGGCAGTCGAGATTCGGACCCCAAGCTGCGAGATGGCATCAGAGCTTATGATAAAAACAAGCCTGCGAGAAGTGATAGGGAAGATAGAGTTTTCAGAAAGGAATCTCCTGAAAGGGAAAGAGACAGAGACAGAGACCGAGACCGAGAGAGAGACAGGGACCGCGACAGGGACAAAGATCATAACCACTCCAAGGAAAAAGAACGAGAACGAGAACGAGAGCGAGAAAGGGACAGAGATAGAGAACGAGAAAGAGAACGGGAACGAGAAAGGGAAAAAGACCGAGACAGAGAAAGAGAACGAGAACGCGAAAGAGAAAGAGATCGAGACAAGGAAAGAGACAGGGAAAGAGATAGAGACAGAGATAGGGATAGAGAGTTGAGAACCACAAAGGACAGGGAGCGGGAGAAAGAGAAAGATGCCCGTCACACCCGACACGATTCTGTAGAGACACTGTGTGTTAGGGGTTTACCTGAAGACCTATCAGAGGACTCCCTGAGAGGTTTGGTATCCAAGTACGGTCACCTTGAAAGAGTCTACAAACTTAGTGGAAGAAGGTTTCATTCTCCTGTTGTTTATCAATTTTACAGTACTCAGTTATGGCTTCATGCAATATACAACTGCGGACAACACACAAACCGCCAAACGGGCATTGGACAATTTTCGACTCGGCTCATGTGTTCTCAGGACTTTATTCATGCGGGTTATCTGCCTCTGGCCCCCAAATTCGTTGACAAAATGATTCTAAAATATTCAAATTAGGGATGGCCAGCGCATACAATGATTGTAGAGAATGTAGCACCTTCTGACCAGGCTAAAATGGAGGACTTAGCCAATCATTATGGAATTGCCACAGTGAAAAAGGTTCACCTCGTGTGACTCTTTAGTGTCACCAAATATGTTAGCAGGCTCCTGAAATGGACACATGGCTAATTACATTTCCTTCTATAGCTGAATGTGTGTCTGCATGTGTTCATATGCATGAGAAGAAAGTTGGCCCCAGAGTGATTAAAACTGGATTTTGGATGGTGACCTCCTTCTTATGTTCCCTATCGATCCTGATCTCCTTTCACCAAGAAGGGAGATGATGAACAGCATACACATGACCATACCTATAGCAATTCTAGTACCCCTATGGTGTCAGGCTCTCGAAGTGAATCAAGACACTTGTTTGTTGGAAATTTGGATGAGAGTGTGTCCAAAGAAACTCTTGCTGAGACATTTGGTGTATATGGCTCTATTGAAGATGTGAAGATTTTTTATGGAAGGGGGTATGGCTTTGTGGACTTCACCAGCACACGTGTGTCAATTGCCCTGTTTTTTTACCTTTACATTTATCTTTTCTGTTGCTGCTCTGCTATTGTGGTCACATTTGCTTCATTTGCATGTTTTCAGAAAGTGCGTGTGTGGCAATGAAAGAACTTCAGAACAAAGTCTTTGGGACTCTACCAATATGCATCAAATTTGGCAAGGTGTTTAGATAACTTCTCTGCATTGGCAAATGAATATTCCATCGCACAAAACAGCATACATTCAAGTTCCTTGCGTTGAATCTCATGTTTTTCAGGGGAGACCTTGCTCACAATTGTGTGTGTCAAGTATACCTCCACAGATGACAGAAGATGAGCTCAAAGCCATCTTTGAGCATTACGGTGTGTGAAACATAATGATTGTGGTGGCATAATGAATGTGGTGGAACTACACTGTTCACTGCAAAATGATAATGTGATACATCAATGTGAAATGCTCAAACATCATTTATTCAATGTGGCAACTCAAAAAACAAATGTGCAAAAACTTGCAAATTATGCAATTGTTCAACATCTTGCATCATTCCTCCCATGAACACTGTATCTGCAAAACATGAATATTCAATGTTACTTCAGCTGTGATTTGATTATTCTGTTTCCAACAAATGATGTTTAGGGAGTGTCAGCAAACTTGCATTTTACCGGAACCAAGGCTGTGCAACTGTTGACTTTAGAAGCACCACAAGTGCGCGGGATGCATTGAAAGACCTGCAGACGCGATCCTTCCGTGGAGTTCAACTACAAGTTGGATTTGGTCGTGTAGGTGTCTAGAGTGCATATTAAAACTAAGACTTAATTAGGAAACTACTGAGGATCCCAGGAATCAGTTGTCTTTCAAACCACAGGTATTTCTTTACTTTTCAGTTTCTTTTTCCTCACCAAAAATTTTCATCAGGTGAGTGACCAGACAGCAAAACGGACTTTGCATGTGGGATTCCCACAAGATATGCGGTACTCGACTTCCAACTATGGACTTGGTTAACCAAATTTCCCATTGCCCAGAGTGGATCGACAGGCTTTGATAAACGCCTTTTCTCCCTACAGGGGAAATGTGAAACATCACCCTGGAAAACCTTATGCCTTTGTTATTTTCAACTCACGTGAACATGCGCATAAAGCAAAGCACGACTTAAGTGGCAGACTCTTGGGTGACTCGCGACTGAGTATTGAATTTGCAAAAATGGTAAGTGGAGACTGGTGTGGATAAATGTTCACGTTTTGTAAAAAGGATCGAGAAATGAATGAAGGGTATTCTCCGATCTATGAGGGGAAACCTTCGCCTGTGCATGAGACCTCAGCTCACTCTTTACCCCACACCGACAACCGCTCCCAAAGTTATCACGCAGAGGATGAGCAAGGTTTGTTTCAGATCTTTGTTTCTGTTGATGATCTCGGATTCAGGGCTTCCAAGGAAAAGACAATCGTCTCCACCATACGACTCTCAATCCACCAAGAAGATTAAGCCACAGTTGGCCCAATCAACACCCCAAATTCAACAATCCTCTGTACAGCCAGCAATTTCCACTCAACAAGGTTCTCAAATCATTCCGTCCCATAAAACTCTTGCCCTTAAACACGAAGCTCTGAGTGAAGCCCCCTCATCAGAGGTTAGTACTAAGCAAATAGGTTTTTGCCTCACTATTTGCAGGGTATGTGGAGACAAGAGGTATCTGCTCATACTGACGCATTAAATCCTGCGATAGGGTACAAAATTTCCCTCCTTCCTCGCTCTTACAAAACTTCAGCCCTGTGATGGATGGTGCACATGCCCAGCCACATTTCCCACTTAACACTGTTTCTGTCATGGGAAGCCACCCACTAATGCAAGTACCCCAAGACGATCGCTACTCTGACATGAAGTATGCCCACTCTTTCTTTTCATTTTTTGACGGCGTTTTCTACAATTAGTTATCACACTATGGCAATGGAACAATATGCTCACACCCAGATTGTAAATCCAGAAGTCCCGCGAGACCCAAGATTGGCAGTTAGTTCAACCCCATCAGCAGAGAGTACTGCTGTACCTGACGCGCCAAATCAACATCACGACTTAGAGGAAGCTGCTCCACCTTCTTCACCTGTTTCCCCTCCTCCCTGTGCATGGACAGGTATTCTTGCCAAAGGTGATGTGGGTCTATGTCGATTGTCAGCTTACCATCACCGTGGACCCCACATTCAAGACTTAGTGTATGTCATTATCAGTAACCTCCTTCTTCTTATATCAACCTAGAGACCCTCTTCCAGATTCTTTAAATATAAAGAATCGCACAGATCTGAATAATTTGCCTTTGTATGTGCCTTTAGGACAGTCGTCAATGAGCTTCTTGGAGCCCTGTGAAGAGCATGATAAAGCTCCCTACCGCGAGTTTTATACCTATCTGTTGCAGAAAAATCGGGTTTGTTTGAGTTTGTTTGTTTCTTATCTGACATCACTCCCAGGCAGGGATGGGGAAAATGGGCAATTGCCATGTTTATGTCATCCCCTTATCAGCGCAGTCCGCACAGCTGTTTGGTTCTCACCGCCGGGACCTTTTGCTTGTTGTAGTACCAGCTGCCTTAAGTAAGTCTACTGGCCAACAGTTTTCTTCAACCCCCTTTGGTGCGTACCAACAGCAGATGGTATCACCCACTGTGAACCCGCTGTCTCTGCCTGCCCATATGATGATGCAAACCGGCCTCCTTCAGCAAGTATCCTCTGACCCAGCAATGTATAGTGCCGCCGTTGCCCACGCCCAAGCAATTCAAGCACAAGCAGTTCAAACACAGGCCCAAGTGCAAGCGCAGCAGATGCAACTCGCCAGGCAAGCCAACATCCCAAACGCCGCCTACCAAGCCGCAATACAACAACAACAACAACAACAACAACAACAGCAGCAACAGCAACAGCAGCAACAGCAACAGCAACAGCAGCAACAGCAACAGCAGCAACAGCAACAGCAACAACAACAACCACCAAACGTGCCATCCCAAATGCTCCAAGCCCAAAGATATACAACCACTCAGCAGCAGCAACAGCAACAACAACACCTGCACACACAGGCCTCCTCCGCCAACGCCTCGGGGTCCAGCAGCCGCCGGCACCACTCGCGGTCCCGCTCCCGCTCCCCCGTCACGCACCACCACTCCTCCGGCGCCTCCGCCTCGTCGTCGTCCGGCAGCGGCGCCTCGGCCGCCGGCGGAGCCATGAAGAGAACGGGCTCGCACGGGAGCAGCGGCCACGAGGGGGATTCCCGCAGCCAGGCCCCACCCCAGCAGCCGTCGTCTGGTGGCTCGTCGTCGTCAGGCGGGGGTCACTCCACCCATTCTTCTTCCATGCGGTCCTCTGGGTCGTCATCAAATAGGTCATCACGCACGTGAACAGAACCTGCCCACACGCAGGACTTGTTGGCTGACCCCCCCCTTGCCTGTTTCCATAACTGCCAATACTTCAGCTTGAGACAAGTTGTACAGGGCTTGGTTCCAGGCTTTGCAAATGCTAATTTCTTGTTTTGAATTTTAAAAAAGTTCGCAGTTTAGCACCCATAACAGTGCTTTGGACCTTTGCACTGAAAATAGAAGCAAGTGGCCTTAGGAAAAAGCTGGAGCATTGGCAAGACCCCATAAGGGGAACACAAAGTTTTAACAAGTCTGTCCCCTTCTCCCATTCAGGACTGAGAGTGTGTTGTGGGTGATGGGCTGCTTGTGAAACGTTCTGCTTACCTCTAAGTGGGGAAAAAGCCTTGTTCCATTCTTCTGAGGAACATTTTTGGTTTTTTGGACTCAACCTCAATGAACACTCCAAGACCTTGGGATCTGGTCGTTGGCAAATCAGATCTGGTCAGTCTTCTGAGAGTTCGGCGAAAGGACGCTCAAAAAAGCAAACAAAGGGAAATGACGACGTTCCAGTCGCTGCTGCGGTCGTCGTCCTCGACCAACTTGGTTGTGAGCGCGGACGCTGCGTACGTACAGGCCGCTGGCGACGAGGCGATCGACGGCCTCATGGACCGCGTGGGGCGCGGCGTCTCCGCCTTCGTGGCCGCAGGGGGGTCGCACTTTGCTGCCAAAGCGAGCACGGTAGCGGCCATTATGGGTGGCGATGAACCTAGCGGGGCTCGTGAGCCTGGCTCTCAGCCTTCAGGTTTGTTTCGCCTTGAATTCCTTAGTGAGGGGAAGTGGTTGGAATTAAATCCCATAATGTTCCTGTTGCCAATGTGTATATTTGGAAGCTATCATAATATGGTGTTTGGTATTAAGTACTATTCTAATTATTTCATTATTTATTTATTTTTTCTTTTCCTCTCCCCACTGGAAATATAGCCTCGACTTATGGAATTACTGAAAAAAGTACCACTACTGAATTGCTGCAGCTTTTGAATAGAAAGGGGGTGGATGTGCGAATGCAAGTGTTGAGGGAGATACTCTCTAGGTGTTCAAATAATACTGGTGCTATCAATCCAAATGATGTGGTACAGCTGCTACAGGGCACTTTGAGGCCCTGCCTGAATGCTCTTATGAATAAGGAAAATCCTTCAGAGCATGAAGTTGCTTTGAGGGTACTCCTGCTAGAAGCAAAAAGAGGTTTTTCTTCCCTCCTGTAGAGTTTGAGTGTTGCCTTACAATGTCAATAAGACTCTTCTTCTATCAGACAAGCTGGGTACATTTCTTATCTATTTATTGTATTAGATTTTTTATAAAATTTAGTGGCATCCCAACCCTTGTTTCCTTCCTTTCCTCTGCTTCACCTGCTGGGAAAGTTATGGACTTAGTTGTACTTCAAACTCTCGCATCTCAACGTTTGTACTCTTTGCCATTTCTTTTCTTTGAGTTCCCTTTGTAGGAAAGAACAAGGACTTCATAATGAGATCTGGGTTTGTTGAGTCAGCAATGCCTCTATTGGGTCCTGGATTTCCTCTTCCAGTACAAATCAGTGCCATGCGTGCTTTATGTAGCTTGACTGCAGAACGTACCCTCCTTCCCTATTTTCAAGCCTTTGCTCATACGTTGCTCTTCCCTTTTTTCAGATAATAAATCCCAAGAGTTAGTGTGCAAGCTCAGTGGGTGGGAGTTAATGATGAAAATTATAGGTGATCCCACAACTCAGTCAAAGCTTCTTATCCCTGCCCTTCTGTTATGTGAGAAACTTTCAGAGTGTGGTGTGGAGCTTTGTATTTTTAAAGTTTCCCTTACTTTGCCAAGCCACTGTTAAGAGCACAGTTTCAAAAGTAAATATCAGTACTCTCATGTCAAAGTTAGATGTTTCTCTTGTCTACACACAGACATTTCAGGTGTGAATTGAGTTTTATTGCCTCTGCTCATTACTGCAAAAGGGAGTCTATAAAGGAGAAGCGAAGACCCCAGAAAGGGAAATTTCCATTCAGGTATCTACATGGCACAATTAGGTAGCCAAAAATATTTATTCCGCAGATACATACTGCAGTGATGTCAATTTTGACAGAACTTGCTTTTTTGGGTATACCCCCGTAAAACATAAAATCCCTAACAGTCCAAGAATTACCTAGAGAAGTTATTTCATCTACTGGAGGAATTGAACTGGCCCTTTCATTTTTGAGGCCTCCCCCAGATATTCCTTTTGATGTCTTAGAGTGGTGTGTTACATATTGTCTCCCATGTTTAAGAGTAATTAGGGACATGGATATTGAAGCAAGTGTATTAGGTCTTCTGAATAACTTAATGCTCAGCAGTGTGTCCCAAGTTTCTTAGTTTTTTTTATCAATAACAGTATTTACACTAATCTCAATCTGGGGTATTTCAGGTCAGAATAGGCAAAAATTTGTTCAACTAGATGGGCTGAAACCTATTGAAAGCATTCTGGCTTTGACTGATATTTTTCCTGAAAGTGTGGTCCTCACTTGTGCTTCTGTAGTTTCCAAGCTTTTTGATGGTACGGCCATGATAGAAAAAATTACACAAAATTAAGTAACCATCAAGATCTGGCACATGGAGCCAATATGGAAACAATTGTGAAACTCCACAGACTTCTACCCAACAACGAAAAACTACAAAAGTACAGCCTACAATTGAAGTTGTATAACCCTTTTGCAGAGTTCTTATTTCCAGCATGCAATCCTTGTGTACTTCTGGTATTTACCTTGGAAAGGTGAAATTCTCATTCTCACAGAGCAGGGTCGTGGACAGATATTTCAAGCAGGAGGAGTTCAAATTCTCATTGAGAAACTCAGTCAAAATCTCAATGCTGATATTACTTCAAACATTGTTAAAATTCTTATGCCTCTTTCAGTTGACAGTGCGTTATCCCTTTCTTCATTTTTTTCTTTTAAAACCTAAAACTTTATTTCATGCTAGAGTTCTTCCGCAAAGTGCTGCGTGCCATTGAAAGTGCTTTTACATCTATTATTATTCATCTGTCCACCACAACAGATGAAGCGCTGCAGCTACTTTTGTTGGAACTTATAAATCAACTTGCATGTGAAGGTTACTTCACCCTAAGAGCTTCGTTGGACTCAAGTACTTTAGACCTTGACTCCAAAGTAGCACTCAGTAAAGTTAACATTGGGGAAACTCAAGCTGCTGTGTTCTTCCATCTGGCTAGATTGTCGGCAAATGGAAGTGATGCTGTTAAATTAAAAGCTATGGATGCATTCCTGCAAGTCTATCATCCCTGTAACAACACGCCCTCTCCAAGAACGGTTTTTTACACATCCCAGCAACCATAAATATGTTCATTGCATCGGGAGCATTGAAAACGGTCATTCAGCTTTTAGTTTGTAAGAATCAGAACATACAGAAGAAAGCAATCACGTTCATGTCCGCTTTGTTTACAAATAGTATCAAATCTCCGAAGTTACCGCCATTAATTGTAACCTTCTAGTTGAATTGCACCCATTGCTGGTACAAGCGGATATCGTTACAACCTTAAAGAACCTGAGATTTCATGGTGAGTGCTTCCCAAAAACTATTTCTCTAATCTGAGATAAAAAAAGAGAATGTTGTAAAACCAACTAGTGAACTAGTGGAGCCTCTCTCTCAGTTAATAGCATCCTGGAAAGAATTAGCTGACTTAGTGGAACTGTCCAAAGCAAATCCCGTGCCTGTGGAGATGATAGTATTAATACTTGGCAATATCGAGCAACCTCTTAGAGTATTTATCATAACTACCCAGGCAAAAATTTATAACATTAGGTAAATCCATCAACACTGAGTTTGGAGACTTTTAGAGCAGGTGTTGCAAAAATTCTGGAAATCCCAGAAGAAACAATGGAACTGAAATGCCAAGTGTGAGAACTCCATTTTACTGTCACTCTAAAAAAACGCAGCGAGGGGAAAAAATGTGGGACATTCTAACAACGCCGCAATTGAGACTTCACCTGTCAGGAAAGACTGCTTCTGAGCAACCAATTGTGCATGTAATTAAAAAAGGAGGTAGTTCCCAGAGAAGGTGAACCAAACTCATACCACCAAGATGTCGCACAGGCCATTTCCGTTCCCGAACCCCCTCCCCCACCTCCCGTTGATCCTGCTGAGGAAGAAGCGGCACGAACCCTCTCAAGAATGGAAAATCCAGTTCTTGTGCACCTTGTCAAACTGCTGGTATCCTTTTTTGTTTGTTCACAATCTCCAATTGCACCTCATTTTCCAAGGCGAAAGAGGCCAATCTCTCTCTCCAAAAAACACTGGAGCTACTGTCTAAGAATCCATACATCCCCCCACCAGCACCCAAACCCACAGCAGCGAGTCAAGACCGCGAAGAAGGCAGCTCTTCCTATTCCCCAATGATGCCTCTGGGTGATTTATCAGTAAGAGAATTTGTCTCCGAAGTCCTTAAATGCTAACAACTCAAAGAGTGAACTAATGAAGGAAATAAAATCCGCGGTCAAAGGTAAGATCAGAATGAGGTATGTGAGAAGATCTCACAACTTAACGATCCTGACTTGTCAAAAGACATGTTGACCTGGAAGCAGAGCAAGTTAGAAGAAGAGCTGACAGGCAGAAGTATCTACAAAGAGGCTTACTAGATGACTTCATGGAGGCCATCAAAACGTTTGTACAGAACAAACAAGAGAATATTTCTCCACCAACCACACCTAACTTCCACGCAGAAGGAACAAAGGCAACCGCCGCGTTCTGTCTATTGACATCTGGAGACCCCGCGAATTATGGCGCAAGCCCAGCACAATGGACCGGTGGATAGACGACGTGCGTGGCTGTGTGGGCGGCGTTGTGGGAGGCCTCATGGCCAAGGTTCTACTCCACCTATGCATCATGGAGGATAGCAAATGCACCTTCCCTAGTGTTCTGGAAATGCTCCAGCCGGCCACAGTGCAATGTATGTTGTAGTTTTACACTTTTCACCTAATGACACTCACATGCAACTGGGTTTTTTCTTTCTTTCTCAGGCAAGGTTGTTGCTGATTTATTGTGCAATGTTGGCTTCGGTGTGCAATACCAGAGTGTACAAGTATGCCCTGAGGATGAAGATGCCTATGTAGTTGAGGAACCTTTGTCAGTTCTGAGGCCCCATGTGCTCCCAATCCCTCAATTACTGAGAGCCTTGGAACTGGCTGTCAAACTGGGTACCCCATAACAACAGTTTGTTCTCCTTCTTCATTTGCACCTTCTTTTTCGATGCAAAAACCAGTGCATGCAAAGCAAATCAGCACCCCTTCGGGCTGTGGCAGACCCACAATCCCGATCGGGTGGGGTCGTGGCTTTTCGGTCTTCTGCGTCTGGAGCAGCTAGTAGTAGCTGCTGGGGACGTAGAGGCCATGTTCCGGCGGGGCGGTATGTACATGGGACCCAGTTTTGCGGACCGCTCGTTGACCCCCTCCGGTATCGATGCAGCCAAGGGTGTTTCACTGATGGGATTATTACCTTGAAGGTCAAGAATCCCCATAGCCGGGCTGCTATCTGTGCGGCGTGCTTCTTGTGGCGTGTGCTACTTGTGGGGCTGCAAAGGGATGTGCCAAAGGCAATTAAGCTCCTGCAAAGATATGATACGAAGACAAGATACTTGAGTTTGCCTCCCTTCTATGAAGATGGGCGATCCAAGGTATTCCTTGGCTACTGTTATGAACGAGGCCTTGGTGTCGATTTAAATGTACAGCGAGCTCTTGAAGCACTCACCACCTCAGCTCAAAAAATAAAAGACAGAGGAACATGCTGCTGTAACAAATTTGGAGAAATCACTTAAAGAAGAAGGAGAAAAGTCCACGAGACACCAGGTATGTAAAAGGTCCTTGAACATTGTTAATACACATTCATTGCTCAGGCACTTGCAGAGGAAGGAAAAGGGGGTTGGGAATTCACATCGCTGAAATTCAGCTTCAAAGTGACGCAGAAGCAGTGATTTGCAATTTAAAGACACCCATTTCAATGTTGACATTATCCACCTCTGTTCGTGTGCTACCCTCTCTTTTCACCAACTTGTTTTGACAACGGCACAAACAAGGGCTGCCTAATTATAGTCTATTGTTTTTCACGCTAATTACCCGAGGTACCGGGGACCATTAATAGAAGTGAAACTAAACTGTTTATGGTATGGATGGACATCTCATCAAAAAAATTGGAATCCTCCATAAATAGGAGTGACCTGCCGTTGAGGATCTGAATCTTTTTTTCTTAATCACAGCAACCTAACGGTCTTGTTCCAGCCGCTCGTTGTTGTTTGGCAAATGAAGAGGAGTTCGTTCGTTGGACTTGTGTTGGTTTTTCTCCCTTGTTTTGTTGGACATTGCCGAGGAGGTCTTTCGACTTGCTCTGGTGTTCCTGGTGCCATTGTTTACGATAATGGCGGTTACCCCAGCAGCACAGCCGCAGTCGTTGTGTGGCCGTGTGGTAGTTCCTCACTTCACTCCCCACCCACTTCTTGTTCACGGTGGTGGTTGCACTCATTTTGCACCAACAAACAAACAGAGTCAGATCCCAAGAACAAAAAGTGTGGAACTTTGGTGCAGGAAGTTCGGGTGCCCACAGTCCCGTTCCGCATTACAACTGTGCGTGTGCCCGCTCCTTGATTCTCTGTGTTGTTTGCTCACATCCAAAACTGCAGGTCTGTGGCCTATTCGTTGGAGAGGGCACCTCTGCGCTTGCACTGCTCACTCCTGTCATGTACTATGACGCAGCGTTCTCTGTTGTCCCTTACACGAAAGTTGCGGGTCCTGTCATGTTGTACACCCTACCTGGGGGTGGGGAAGCTCCTCAGTGGGTCTCTGTGGATGTTTCTCCATATAACTTTAGTATGTGGAAAAGTGTTCTTTGACAACGGAACAAACTGAATTTTTCGCAGCTGCATTCTCTGAGGTTGTTTATGTGGGATTTAGCGTTGAATGGAATGCTTCATCGACTCCTGTCGCATTGCTTGCGGACAACCAGGGAACCTTCCACTCTTGTTGGTTCAGTGCCAACGGTAACAACTTCTCTCTACTGCAAACATCTGGGTGGGAACCCACTGATTATTACTCTGCACTGCTCCGTGTTGTTGGAAATGCAACAGGTTGTTGCTGTTGTTGCAAATGATCTTCTTTGCTTTTCTGTTCACACAAGAAACAACAGACCTTGCCGCTGTTGGTGGTGCCCCACCTTTTTGGAAGTGCGACTCGGCAAAGTGGAATGACGGCACATGCGACTGCGGCTGTGGATGTTATGTACTGTGTCTGTCTTCACTCTTCTTATCTTAAAAACAAACACAGGACATTGATTGCGAGAACCACACGAATCCATCAAGTTGCGCGACCGATCAGTTGTGCCACCCCACACTCTTGTCGTGTGAGTCACCATGGTTCAACTGTTCGGCGAGCGAATGGTGGGATGGGAGCACGTGTGACTGTGATTGTGGGAGCGGTGTGGCTGCGGATCCAGATTGCCTCGATCGGAGGTGGCAGTTTGGTGGGTGGAACACTCCCGCCTTGAATGTCTCGGGATGTCGCAATTTCTCGAATGCTTATTGCGACTCCTTTAATCTGACCTGTGGAAGTTACGTTCCATCACATCCCATTACTACGTTTTATTTTCCCTTTGCTCGTCTCTGTCTGTCTCTCTCTCTGACTTGAAATGCAGTTTACAACTACGAATGTGGGTTTTCGACATACTCTGCGTCAGATGGATGCAACTGTGAGTGTGGATCGGCAGAAGACCCCGATTGCAAGATTGCAGGTGAACCGACACTGAACTGCCCGTCAAATTCGACATGTGTTGCTGGCAAATGCGAAGATGGTAATTAAATTCCTCCTCAGTGAACTCTAATTTATGTGCGACTCACTCTTTGGCCTTAACATGGGATTCTCCAGAGTCCTCAAGTTTTTCCTTCTCCAGCAGTTCGTTGAGCCTTTCTTCTTCAAGTGAGTCAACTTTTTCATCGAGCCACTCATCCAGTGCTTCACTGAGAATTTCCTCTTCCTTCAGTGATTCACAGAGTGATTCCTCTTCATTCAGTGATTCACAGAGTGATTACTCTTCATTCAGTCATTCATCCAGGTTTTCTTCACTCAGTGATTCACAGAGTGTTTCCTCTTCACATGGAGATCTGCCATCACGCAGTGTTTCGTTCAGCGATCCATACAGCACACTCACTTCATTCAGTCATTCTCTAAGTTATTCCACTTCCCACAGTCATTCACGAAGTGTCTCCACTTCTTCATCCAGTCATTCAACAAGTGCTTCCACTTCATCCAACGATTCACCTCCTTGGAGTTCATCCGAGAGAATCACAGGGCCAAGTGACAGCAGCAGTGAAGAGAAGAAGAACCAAGACGGCCTCAAGTGGGGGCTCGTTGGTGGATTTTCGTTCCTCGCCATCGCTGCGATCGTTGGAGGATGCATTGCTGCCATATCATTGTATGACACAAACACAAACACACACACATCACACATCACACATCACACATCACACATCACACATCACACATCACACATCACACATCACACATCACACATCACAAATGGGGGTCCAGTTTCTTTTTTTCCATGACAGTTGATCAGGTGGCGCAGATCAAAGCAACAACAACAACAAGAAGGAGAAGGAGAAGAAGAACACACACCAAAGGTCGAACTGGAATGTGCAAGTTCAGCTGCGATGCCACGCCTGTCCAAGTTGTGTTACACTGACCCTTCGCTGGACCTTGGAGCACGAGAGTGAGTGTTCCCATTCTCATTCCCGTTCCTCCCGATGTGGTTATTATTATTGCTGATTATTATCACTCACAGGCGGTGCTCCCCAAAAACGTTCCCACTTCAAATTGAGCCCCAGGATGCTCTCAACTTTGGACTTGGTTTTTTTCTTCTCTCTCTCTCTTCTGACATTGCTCAATTTCCTCGAAAAAACAACAACAACTGCAGGCACTCATCAAGCAATGGTTGGTGTTGAATTGAATGACACATTATCTTTGACCAACGAAACCAAGTCCACTCTTCTTTTTAAAATCGGTATCCTTCTTTTTTTTTGTTGTTGTTCGTTCGGCACACTCATCATCTCCTCAGAATCTGCAAAGAGCCAGTATGCTTTTGACTCCTCTCCTCTCCCTCCCACCTCTCTCTTCCATTCACAAGTGTTCTGTTCCCGTTCTAACTTTCGGAAGTAAATACAAGATTTCGTTTGAACCAGATTCTGGAAGCCTGAAACCAGTTAAAACCCACCACCAACCATGAAGTTCCCCATAATGACCTCTCATAATCTCAACAACGAACCACAGGGGTTTTCCATCACCGCCGATGTAAAGTTGACGGTGCTGTGCACATCGTCTTTTGAAACGAATGTCATCATAACGTCTTCCAAAAGTGAGGCAGACACAAACCTGAAAGTATGCATGGAATTTCTCTGTTCCGTTGGTTGTTTCTCACACTGATTCCCTTCCCACCAGTTCGTGGCTCTGAGTGTGCGCCTCGAATCGACTCTTTCCACATCGCTGGATCCTGACGAACTTCAGGTGATCACACACACACACGTTGTGGGGGAGCAATCAAAAACGGGATGGGTGGATGACTTTGTCTTCTTCTCACAATAACCACCCCCTGTCATTTTTTTCAGCTGGAAGAGCGGCCAATTGGAGAAGGTGGATATGGAATCGTGTTCCGTGGAACTTGGTTCCTCCTTTCCTTCCCTTTTTTTTTTTTGGAGGAAAGGGGACTCACCAGTGTTTTGTTTACAGGCGTGGTCAGAACATTGCTGCCAAAATCGTCAAGGTAATATCAACCAACTGAACTTCCAAGTCCCTTTTTCACTTGTATTTTTCTTTTCAATTATTTTTCAAAAGAATCCAGAAGGGAAGAACACCATGACTGAATTTCAGCAGGAGGTGTGCTGTTTCATCATCCCTCACTCACCACCACTGCTTGATTTAACATCCTGATTTGATTCAGGTTCACATTCTGGAGAGCTTGAGATCACCATACGTGAGTGGTTTGGAAAAAACAAAACAAAACAAAACAAAACAAAACAAACAGCAAACAAAGCAACCATTTCTTCTGATTGATATGGGAAACTGCAGATTGTTTCATTCATTGGAGCAGTCAACATTCCAGGGAAACTGGTCCTCGTCACTGTGAGTTCACCATTTCTTTTTGAGTGAGATGATATGGTCAAACCAACGACCCAACATCTTTCCAGGAATTCGTGAAGTATGGCAGTCTGACGTCTTGTTTGGACAAGTATCCATTCTCGTTGCAGCTCAAGGTGAAATGCCTTTTGGATTGTTGCCTTGGTATCATGTCTCTGCCTGTGTCTGCCGTGTTATTTCTGCCCCCCCTCCACCGTCTTTTGTTTTCCCGATGTCTGCTTCTAACTTCCTCCTCTCCAATTTAGGGATGGTTTACCTGCATGGCAATTCAATGCTCCATCGAGATTTGAAGACAGATAATTTATTGGTAATGTCCATTCCCCCAATGCGCCTCTTCCCAATTTCTTCCCATTTCCTTGACTTGTGGTGTATGCTCACTGATTGGTTACCAATCAAGATGTCTTCAATTGATGTTGGATCTGAAGTCAACTGCAAAATATCCGGTTGGTTTACTCTTTCTTGTTCTTTCTCTTCAGCCATTCCCAAAAAGCTCTTTTTTTTGTGTGTGAGACTTACTTACCATGCCATCATTCAAGATTTTGGCACATCTCGCAATATTTCACAAGCACAACAAACACAAGCCTTGACACAAGGGGTATTTTTTCAATTCGATTGTGTTCTTAGGGATCACTCTAAAAATATTACAATGCAATACAACAATTCACACAGATTGGCACACCGGCATTTATGGCTCCTGTGAGTATCCAACAAAAATAACTAACTCTCTCTCACTCAACAAAAACAAAAAAAAGGAACTGCTTTCATCGAACATGTACACCTGGAGTGCTGATGTTTACAGGTGTGTGTGTGTGTGTGGGTTGAGTGGGAGTGTTTGAGTGAAGGAATCTGAACTTGCGCACACACAACCATCAACCAATCAAACATTGTGTTCCCTTTCCTAAATGAAACAAAAAAACAGTTTTGCACTGATTGTGTATCAAGTCGCAACAGGAAAAGCACCTTACACGGAGTTCTCAAACCTTTGGCGTATGAATATCCCTCCCCCACACACCTTCCTTGTTTCCCACTCCCAAACAAACAATCAAACCAACCAAACACCATCAGAAATAACTGAATTTGTTATTGCCGGAAAGGTATCTCCCAAAAGCACTCTTTCTCTCTCTCTCTCTCTGTTATTCCCCCAATTTGTTTGACACTGTGACAAACACCCACACACACACACCAACAGAGATTGCCACTTGAAGGCTTTCCTGACGAACTCGCATCCTTGACCTCTGACTGCTGGGCTCATGACAGACACGCACGTCCAAGTTTGGCTTCTTCTCTTTCGTTCC